>UCOH01000501.1:0-17151 GCA_900474275.1 Synergus japonicus
GCCTTCGCAAGGTCATGCGTTGTCCATCTCATCATTCTACACCCTATCCTTACTGCAACCCTACTCCCAAGAAAAAAGCAATATAACTCCAATAAAAAAATGATGCAAATTTACTAAAAATTAAAATATGGCTTTAGAAATTCATAGTTTTCATTACTAAAAAAAAAGAAAACATTATAAAGGGCTAGGATAATAAACACTCAATTTTGAGTTGAAAAACTAAAGCCTGAAATTATTTCAAATTGAAGAATAAAAAAATTAATTAAAAAGAAATAAATTACAAACGGAATCAGCCACTCAGCAAATTCCTGGTTGGCCAATAATCTGTTCATTCTTATAGAATGCAACTAAGGAAATCACGACACATGCACTTTTGCAAATTTAGCAAAAGTTATTAAAGTGTCAATGCCTTCTATAAAATAGTTCAATTGCATCGACCAATAAAAAAGTAACACTTAGCGAAAACTCCCACCAATTTTACCCTGTCCAATTCCTTCAAAACCGATTCAAGGAGAGATGGGCAACGCAGTCTAACGAGGATCTCATAGAGTTAAAACCTCTACGGAATTTTTCCATACTCGCCGGAAAAATTCTGACAGCCCGTCCGCGGTTCGGGACAGCTGCAAAATCGTGCAGTCCTTCGAGTCGATCTTCCGGATTTCAAGTAAGAGCCAAGAGGTGTAATGTTTTAAAAGTAGCCTACCAAATCGAAGGTATCTTGCCTCGGATAAGCGTAAAGTGACCTCGTGTGGAAGGTGCGCATAGACCAGTGTGGGCGGACGAAAATAAATTTTCCCCCGACGGAATTAAGTCAATTTTAACAGGACACAAAGGAGAATTTAAATATACTTTCCTTGTTAACCCTTTTTAAATTGCACTAGGCGGGAAAAGTGTCAGAAGTCAATGCCGTTGCTCGAATCTCAAAACGAGTAAAGGGATTGATTTTCAGAATTCCAATTTGGATTAAAGAATTACAAGGGGGAACAAAGGTTGGAATTTAAATGTACTCCCTCCTTTTTGTTAGAAGCACTTCGTCCTTTTAATTCTTTACTACAAGCGCGAGTTCGTTAAGTGAAAGGAACCAATTGTGAGTGAATTTAGAACTAGAGTTGTCTTACGTGACAACGACTTTATTTGAATGAGAGTTAGCCCAATTGGGAGAAACTGACCGTCAACGCTAACAAGAGATATATGTCATCGTTGATCCTCTGTCATTTCAATTGGTAGAATAAGGCTACAAGATAAGGTAGGATTAACCTGTATCGTTCCTATTTGTAATATTCTTTAATATAATCGCCATTGATCACACTATATTTTTGAAAATCAATTTTTTGGAATAAACTTCATGGGTTTCTTTTGGAATCAAGAATATTAATTTATTTCAAATAAGAATGAACCTCAACCTCTCTTTTCTAATCAGCTAATTATAGATCAACATTCTCAGTTCGAGAACAGTGACAGCCGTCCCCATAAAAAATTAAACAAATTTAGGCAACTAAGTTTGGCAGTTTGTAGGAGCCTCCCCCGTACGTTACATTTTCAGGATATCAAGGATTTCAACTTAACTATACATTTCAAAGCAAATATACCGTTCGTAACACAACGAAAATCTAGAATAAATGCCGTGTTAAAATTTGAAATTAGTCGTCTCTCACGCATGGAAAATAAGCATGTGGAAATTTCTTGTAAACTGGACGACTTTTCGAGGAAAACTGTCCCGGCACCTTTTTAACGTATATATTTAGTAAATCTTATTCCGGTGACATATATCCGCCTATTTATTAATAATTGGCATGTGAACCAAAAATATTTTCATTAATTTAGAAATGATTCAGCACTTTCTGAAAAATCGATACAGAGGACTGTTGCTTTTATCAGGGGACTGTTTATTTTAATGTATAATACCATTTTCAGTACCAAAATTAAATCTTTTTTTATTTTTAAAAGCTATGGAGCTTAGGAATAAAGTTTTTAATACGCTCATATCTCTTTTTTCCGCCTCTCTTTTCCGTTATAAAATCTCTTACTTAGAGAGTTTTTTTATTTCTTGGCGCCATACAATATTGGCCTGAGACAATGAGTTGCCCAGTTTACAGAGAAATGCCCATGTATTGATTTTGAGTACGGTAAATTGATTTTGTAAATAAAGAAACTGAAAATTATTCCTCTTGTAAACTCAGAACTAGGAACGTGAGATGTTTGTTTTAAAAACATATGATTAAATTTGAACAACAAAATTTTCTATACTAATTTGCTCTCTAAGATTCCACTGTTTGCTCACTCGTGATGATCACATTTTTCATTATATCGATTCTTTAATTAACTCTAGTTTTTCATTGTCTCGAGTCTTTTCACGACTGCACAGCAGTGAAATCTCAGGAATTTTTTCCAATTGAATAAATTGCTCTTTTTTTTTTTGTTTTTGATTTAAAATTTTGCGTTTTCTTTTGCCTCTCTCGGACACATGAAATCGCGTTGGTGATTTCTGGTCAACTGCCTATAAGAGGGCTCAGAATATTCTTTCCAGGAATTAATTAGAAAATAATTTCTGAAGTTCAGTCATTTTTGTTATTATTTATTTGAGAATACCAGAAATTGTTACAATCTCAACTCTCTTTTTTAAACAATATTATCGTTTCTTGCTCAAACAGAGACACTAAGCCCCTCTTCTGCCATCGAGAAAACTATCTCGATGAAAGGACCCATCAAACAGTGCATCTTTGCAATTTTACCATCTAATCATCGAAGTCAGGTTGGAAATGTTACTGATTCTACATGAAAATTTTCTTTTTTCAAAACGCTCCAATATTAGCTTGAGTTGTACAAACACAAATATCTTCTACAGTATCATAATTTAGAAAATCTACCCCTAGAATACTTCGCCATACGACTTTAAGATTTTGGACTTTTTTGCTGCTACCATCTTGTTTGTATATTAAATTCGATTAAGAATTATCAGTGACATTCGAAATAAACCCCAAATTAGGTGTTATTTGCCCCTTTAATATATTATCAGTAAATAAGAAATGCACATATTTATTAATATGTACAACATTTCTGCAAGTAATGGATTCTAACGTTTGGTTCATAAACCTTCACATTGAAACCATCCTCCAGAACCAATGTCGAACATCACCTTTCCTCCTCACCCCATCAAAGATATTCCTTCCCATACGAACTTCACTCCCCACATCTTAGACATTCCTCTATCCTTTCTCCCTTTTTCCCCCCTCGAACCTTTCAGTTAGACCATGCACGTGAGAACAATTTCACCTGGAAAACCTATCCAAAGAGCGTCGACTTTTGTAGCTCCCTATTTTTCTATGTTCTTCTTTATGATCTCACTAAATAAAAATACTCTTGTTATATAAAAAAAAACTGGTTATTGTGTTAATTCCCCTCTTTTTTTACTTCCTCATAGAGGAAGCTTTGTAATGGTGACAAAATCCAGTTTCCTAAAAAAGATTTTCTTGAACATATTTCCAGAGCAATATATCTAATGTGATGATTTGAAAAAATGTCCGGATGTATGTATGAATGTGTGTGTATGTGTGTGTGTGTGTGTCACGATCCAGCAATTTTTTGAAAACGCGTAGAGATAAATTTATGGAATTTTGCATAGTTATTCCACTCTATACCTGGTTGAATTTCTTACAAGGGTTTCACAAAATATTTAATTTTAAAAGTTTTATGTACTTTTATAATTTTCGTAAAATTCATTTTTCCACTATAACTCCTCAATTATTGAAAATTTAAAGCTGGTGTAAGGGAAAAGAGATTCCTTTCATCGAGACGAATCGATTGACCTGTAAGATTAATTCATTTCATTGAAAAATAAGAAAGTTATGCTTTATTGGAATTTTTGAAAATGAATTTTTTGAATATAACTTCTCAATTAATCAAAATTTAATGCTGATGTAAAGAATACTTAAGGGCATGTATTACTTACCCGATCCGTACCTTACCGACATTTTTTTCTCTGTAACGCTACGTCTATATTTATTGAGATATCAAATTGAAAATTTCTAAAATTAAAGAAAATATGCTAATGTATGTTTATCTGGTCTTAAACTTTTATGAAAATAAAAAAAATTTTTTTGAAAATTTTTTTTTTTAAATGTCAATATTTAGGACCAGACAAACGTACCTTAAGGATTTAGCTTCAAATATAGAAATGTTCAATTTTGTATCTGAATAAATGTAGACGTAGCGTTACAGAGAAAAAAATGTCGGTAAGGTAGGGATCGGATAAGTAATACATGCCCTTAATGCTTCCTCTATGAGGAAGCAAATCATATTTGCTTACAGGAAGTAAAGTGCTCATTGAATGAGTACAAAAGTTGATACAACTTGACAACTAGTTTCCTTATCCAAGAGTGGCCTGCATACTGGCCATCTCTATTCCTTCTCTCCATTGGCATGAACGACATACCGATTCGATCCTCATTGTATTCCCCCCTCTAAAAATAAAAATACTATCTCCTTATTTTAGAACACGCACCAAATTACAACCCTCGACCCTTATACACATACGCAACAAGGAATTGTATCAATGCTGAGAAGTGTTTTTCATACTCGACATAACCTCAATATTCATAACTATGCTCGAGTAATTAATTGTTTGAAAATGAACGAGGTCATGCTTTCTCTCTCTAGCAACAGTCACGAACCTATTAATAGAGAAAGATAGCATGAGCTCGTGGGTCGTTGAGTAATCCAAATAAGTCTGACATATCAAACAGTGATCAACTGCATGCAATTCAAGAGAAAAAATCAACGGTGAAAACGCTTCAGAAACGCCTTGTAAAATAATATGTTTAAATATTGCTAATAGTAATAATATTACTTTAAATGTTTCAAATTGCAATAATTAAAAAATAATTATCGATGGAAGCAATGATACCTCATAAATATTGTTTTATTCATAACAATGTTTATTTTATACAGAAAATATAGGCACGAAAACTTTGTTAAAAAACGATGCGAAAATTTCTAATGTGGAAAATATAATAATTATTATTATTTATTTATTTAAGTTTTTTTTTAAATTTTAGTGTGAATAAAAATGGGCGGAAGCTATTGTATAATACCGATTTGTAAACATTTAGTGTGTTTTTCTATGATTGAAATTCAAATGTATAGAGTGACGATCGCAGTGCCACTGTTTTGCCCTTACCGCCACAGGCACGGAATTTTTATATGTCGTGGCATACTCCTGCTTTTAAAGGCAATGGACTTAGACGGGAAAACTAACACTTTTTTGCACAGTCGCAATTTTGCCGTGTATTTGCACATCAATTCCATTCAACCGTATTTGAGGAGCAAATCGGATCAAAATAAAATTTCTTTGTGCCTCAAAAAACTCTAATGTGGCAGGAGTATGCGTATTGGCTTAGTTTTTTGAAAAAAGGGGGAAAACATTTTTAATATAAGTTTTTAATATAAGTGACAGAAGACCTACCTGTCTTAGAAAATCCTCTTTTTTAGAATTAAACGAACTCGATTTACACTCGCGATTTTTTTACATGATTTTATTGTCACGAGGATCTTTATTTGTCACTTTATATCACTCAACAACGCGAGAAACAGTGAAAATTGCGAAAAAGTACAATTATGAATCCGAAACAACAAGAGGATGCGTGAGGAACTTATTTTACGTGGAGTGTATGTACCATGTGGCGGACTATGTAAGTCCATCACTCTTAATTGAGATTATTTGAGTACTTACAATAGAAAAATTAATTTTTGAAAACTAATATTAACCGCATAACTTTCTTATTTTTTTATGAAATGCATTAATCTTATAGGTGAATCTACACACAGAGAATCTTCATTTTCTTTACATCAGCTTTCAATTTTAAATATTTCAAAAATTAATTTCTGAAAAATACAATTAACGATAACTTTCTTATTTCTCAATAAAATGCATTAATTATACAGGAAAATCGATTCGTATCGACACAAAGAATATTAATTTTCCTCACATCAACTCAAAATTTTGATTATTTGAAAACATATAGTGAAAAATTAACTTTCAAAATTATAAGTAACCATAACTTTCTTATTTTTTAACTAAATGCATTAAACTCATAGGTCAATCGATTCGTCTCGACATAAGGAATCTTTTTTCTTTTTACACATTCCTTGAATTTTGATTTTTCTAAAAGTTATAGTAGAAAAATAAATATCACTAAAATTATAAAAGTACATAAAACTAGTAAAATTAAATATATTGTTAAATCCTGATAAGAAATTTGACTAGGTACATAGTGGAATAACTATGCAAAATTTCATCAATTTATATATACGCGTTTTTAAGAAATTGCTGGACTGTGACACGCACAAACACAAATATACACTAGCTGTGAAGTTGTACCAACTTTTGTACTCATTCAATGAGCACTTTGCTTCCTGTAAGCAAATATGATTTGCTTCCTCATAGAGGAAGCAATAAGAAGTTTATATATTTTTTGAACGTTTTTTTTAAATTTTAAATAATAATTTTTAATATTGACATACATCGTTTAGACACAAAGAATCTTCATTTTCTTTACATCAGCTTTAAATTTTAATTATTTCAGAAATTATAGGTGAAAAATTACTTTTTAAAAAATACAATTATCCATAACTTTCTTATTTCACAATTAAATGCATTCATCATACAAGTCAATCGATTTGTCTCGATATAAAGAATATTCATTTTCCTTACGTCAACTCAAGATTTTGATTATTTGAAAATATAGAGCGAAAAATTAACTTTCAAAATTATAAATAAATATAGCTTCCTTATTTTTCAATGAAATGCATTAATCATATAGGTCAATCGATTCGTCTCGATGAAAGGAATCTTCATTTCCCGTACACCAGATTTAAATTTTCAATTATTGAGAAGTTATAGGGGAAAAATGAATTTTACGAAAATTATAAAAGTACATAAAACTTTTAAAATTAAATATTTTGTGAAACCCTTGTAAGAAATTCAACCAGGTATATAGTGGAATAACTATGCAAAATTTCATAAATTTATCTCTACGCGTTTTCAAAAAATTGCTGGATCGTGACTCACACACACACACACACACACACACGGACATCTTTTCGGATCATAATATTAGATATATTGTCCTTGCAATATGTTCAAAAGAACCTTTTTTAGGAAACTAGATTTTGTCACTACTACAAAGCTTCCTCATAGAGGAAGCAATCTTTTAAACTCGTAAGGTGAAGCATTCTAGGGATAGATTTTCTGAAATATGTGACGTGCGCCGAGGAAAGGGGTCTTACGCCGCAAATGAAGATTTTACAGGGCGAGCGTTCGAAGTCAAGCGGATAGATGCGACTTTTAGGAGAGAGAGAGGACTCACGGAATATACCCTCTCCACTTACTACTACATTCTCACGCATAGATAGGTCGTAGACATGGCTAAGGACGCGGAAATGTAGTGGTGAGTGGTGGGGGGTGTTTCACGGGATCTAGAATTCTCGCGCGGCAGACAGATTTCTTGCGTAGTTAACAACCCAATTATTAGCAAAACTAATGCTCGGATTATTTTATGGATTCATTAAACAGACCAGCTCAAAAACTATCCAAAACTGTATAAACGTCAAAATCGAATTTTCCGGTGTAAGACCCCTTTCCTCAGCGCACGTCACTTATGATACTCTAGAGGGTAGGTGTTTTTATAACTCACGCTAGTATTGTTATACAGTATGAATTATAATAATTTTGTATACAAACAGTAAATAAAAATCAGTGTTACCTATCAACGCACTAAAAGACTAAAAAATATAGGTGTGATTTCAACCTCTAAATGTGAACGTTTGCCTAAATTATTTTTTTTGTTTGTCTACAAAAGAGATTTCCAAAATTGTTGTTGCTACTCGTTCGAAAATTTAGAAAAATTAGCAAAGGGACAAAAAATGCAACTCACTCTCTATATCGTTCATCAGCAGCTTTTTCAAGAAGCGGCATTCCTGACAGGAAGAGAATAATCAGTGTTGTAAATATCGGTGAGGCAATGGCAACCCATTCTATACCATCGATTACGTTCAAGGATATTATAAAGATACCCCACCAAACGACGATTTCCCCAAAATAATTAGGATGCCTCGAAAGTCGCCATAAACCTGAAATTGGAGATTCAGAATTAAATGAAATCCTTCCCTTTTGCATCACAAATATCATTATAGTATTTTGTGCAATGTAAAAGAATTTTAACAGATTTAAAGGATTTCAGTATATTTGTTTAAGGAGATAATTCCAATAAATAAAGTAGGATCGCCAGGTAGTTCAAAACTACCGAATCTCTTTAGAAAATTATCTTTTCCCAGGTTCCCAAGCACTGATAAGCACCTCTATTGAGAAATAGTGAATTTCTAATAATAAAGGTACCATTAGATAAAATACAAGTTTATTTCAATTTAATAGTCAATTCACCTCACTGAACCACGGTTATATAAAAAAATGGCTAATCGCCTAGCGACGATTCCGCATTACTTATTCAACGGCAAACAAACTTTATTGTTTTTCGGCGAAATAACAAAATTGGCATAAGAGCCCATAAAACTCACGCTGAAAGCTTTGACCAGACAAAACGAAACGAAAATGCCAAAAGGCATTTACAAGAAGACAGTCAAATCGGAAGAGAGCAAGTAGCCAGGTTGGAGCCTAGGAGAAACCCCTCCCCGAGCCTCATTTATCAATAAATGCTAGCGCAATTAGTGGTGTCAAATTGAATTATATTAATTATCACAATAGTTTGTTCACAGTTTCCTTCTTTTATTTGCTACCAAAAACCTACAAATTTTCTCTCGTTTGTCTTTAAAAAGTCATTTTCAAATCCATCTGAAAAGTTGACAAAATTAGACAGGCGCGCATTAGACAAGGGTCTCAAAACAGTGGGTGTCGGGAGCCACACTAAACAATTAAAACTAATAAATCTAACTGTGAATTCGATCTGAGGTGTTTCATTTAACTCTGTTTAAATTTGTTTGTGCTCATTTTTTGAGCACCTCGCTTTCACATTATGATGAAGTTGCAAATTCATTTGTAACTTCATCATAGAGGAAGCAAAGTCTCAGAACGAGGTTAAAGTAATGAATTATATTGAATCAAACTCTTTTTTTATTGCTTTTAGAAATAAATCTTGCATGATTCGACCTCAAAAAATGAAAAAATGAAAAAAATAAAATAATACAAAATTGAATATACCATTATTTTAAATAAAATTTATTAATATTAGATTACCTAATTTTTTACGACGCAAGAAACCGTATACTTTCTTACATTAACTTTGTATTTTGTTTATTTTAAGACATACATAAAAATGAAAATTTTCAAACTGAAAAATAATCATAATTTCCATAATATTCAATGAAATGCATTAATTCCACAGGTCAATAGATTCGCCTTGACGTAAGGAATCTTTATTCCTGTACATAAGCTTTGAATTTTGATTATTTGAGAAGTTATAGCCGAAAAATCAATTTTACAAAAATTAGAAATGTACATAAAAATTTTAAAATTCAATATTTTGAAAAGTCCTTTGGCACGTTTTAAGGTATTAATGGTGCATATATGTCCTATAAATTTTATCAATGTATCTATAACTGTATCCAAGTTAAGGCGGCGACAAAAAACGACAACATCCATACACACACACATACATCCGGACAATTGATTAGAATGTTATATTAGACATTTATCACATGAGGAAAGTTTAATTAAACGATTTTAAAAATATTAGAAAATGTAACGACTACAAAGCTTCCTCTATGAGGAAGTAAACGAAATTCAAACCCTCAAAAAGTGCGTTTAGTGTGGAATTTTATTATTCATTTGTAACAGCCCTATCCGACTGTGTTTAGAAACGAAATATCGATTTCTCTTGTTCAGAGAATGAGACCACAGGTTTAGAACTATTTGGTTTAGAATTATTGATTTCAATCAATGAGACAACAAAATTTATGCGAATAATCGGTAAGTGCTTTCTGAAATCACCAACTTATACGTGTGCATACGAACAATATTTGCTTCTACCAAAATGTCGTCCGAATTGACGACAATTAATGTCCTTCAACACGTTTTTGAATAATTATAATAAACTAACTGACGTAGTACAATTGCAATTAAGACTTCAAAAACTGACCAGTATTTTCGAAAAGTTTGTTAAGAATTCGCGTTTCTAAGGGGAATCAGAAATGCAACTTCCGTTTCACGCACGAAACGGGTTTATCTTGTATTGGGGAAAAAGCTTCGGGAGAACTATTTGTGGGAATGAAGAAGGTGTCTCCGTTAAACATCTCTTCTGGGAGAGGTAATGGGCGATTCGGGCTGAAGAAGAGGGCCGCAACCACCAGGTTGTCTCGCGATTTCTCCGTAGGAGGTTTTAAGGGAGAAAGGGGTAAGATTGTGGCGAAATCGGGTTCCGTGGGGACGACACTGATTGTCTCATGAGTCGCTGAGACAACGTCTCTATCGCTCGAGATCACTGCCTGAGAGAGGAGGCGAGTCTGGGCACGTTGCCTCTTTCCGGGACGTTTTTGGGGCTTTCCGCGTCGCTTCCGCCGCTTCGCGACTTCTTGAGAAAATGGAGGGATGATGGGGTCCTTGGACCGGAACGCGGGCATGGGGAGTATCCCGAGGTTGTAAGATTGCGAGAGAACACGGTCGAGAGTTTGCACTTCTCGACGCGGCGTGTAATTCGAGATACGTCCGAAGGCTTTCACCCTTCGACGGATCCGTAACGGCCGGTCGTCGGCTTTCACCGGACGACGACGTAATTGCAACGGCACGATCGTTGGTTTTCACCAATCGACTCGGCGTGCCCGTGATAGTACGGTCGATGGTGTGGGCACCATACTACTCGACGTATTTTAATGCGACGCGATCCGCACATAAACCGAAGAAGATAATCGCGATATCTTACGAAATCCCGAGAAAAACAACCGGCTAACAAAATCCACCTTACTTAACCTGCATCCGCTGATGATCTCCTTCGGGCTGATGGTCCATAGTCCCAAAAGATAAACGAAAAATTAAGAGGTCACTGACTCGGAGAAAAATGAAAAGAAAAAAATAAAAACAACTTTTAATTAAGTTTAAATTTATTAATAACACGCATAATTGAGTGGTCCGTATATAAGGAAGGTCCCGACGTGAAAAGGGAGGCTCGTCTACGCGGGAAGATCCTGAAATCGACTCACTCACTGAGGTGCGAACATTCACTGACTCGCAGGCCCTTCGGTTGTAGGACGCTTTCGGTCAGGAGAGAGGGCAGAGTCCCTGCCAGCGGGTTGGCCAGTGATGACGACAGAGGGGTAGCACTGGCCTGGGCAGGGAAAACTAAGCGTCTCTCCTTATTTCAAGCGCCTAAATTAACATTAAATGTAATAATAAAAAAATAAAATGCAGGTCCTACATTAATTTATAAAATAAAAGTGTTTATACTTAAGAATAACGTTTATTTCAAATGTTATTTATAATTAATTTATTTTAAAACGTATGGGAGATTCTCGTTAAGATTTTATTAGATTAATTGTTCCTTTTAAATTAATAAAATAAGCCTCCACTGGTCGAAATACCACTGAAATTTGATCAGAATTTCAACGATAAAGTAAAACAGTGGAAAATCTTACTTTCATAATGTTCGAGGAGCAAGAGAGACAGTGTGTATGAGAGAGAGAGAGAGAATAAGGAAAACTGAATGTATTACAGGATAGTTGTGTTTGGGTCTGAGGGTAGCATCAGTAATTTAGGCCGGCGGCCAGATTCTGGGTCAGGGATACTAAGGTTGGCCTTCATACAGATTAAAGAAATAAAATTAAGTAGAAGGAAAATATTAGGATTTTACTGGTAGGACCGTAAACTGTTTAGGCAAACTCGTATACTAAGCACCAAGGAATGTGTCAAAATGAACAATATAAAATTTCCTTGGTGCTTCTATAGGCCTGGCTTATAACAAGTTTGACTCTATTTGTGACGATTTAGACGTGTTAGACCATAGACGTCAATAAAAATGAGAGATTCGCAGTTCTCGATAGATTTTTTGAAACAACTAGCAAAGCGCAGCAACTAATTTCTGAGGCTTTCGTACGGTTCAACAAGACGTTTCACAAAATGCGTTTGTCCAAGGTGCGAGTTCTAATCATTCGAACGCGTCTAATTCGGGACTTGAAGGGAAACAAAGCACGTCGTCATCAGGGGCGACAAAGCGTAAATTAAAACTTCCTAATAAATGTAATTCCAGTTTCCGAAGAAAATTATCAAAAAGCGTGAACTCATTTAGAAAAAGTTTATGGCAATTTACGCTTACAAATATCTCGACACTTGTCGATAATACTATATTTACCTAAACAAAACGTGAAAAATTCCTAAAGTTTCGAAGGGCTTACTTGATTTCGTAGAAGTTTCGTCATTTTTATTTTCATCAGCTTACTTGGTTAGACAAAAAGTTTTAGCTTTCGAAAAAGGACTTTTCTAGAGAAATGGTTTGTAATTCAATTTTCACTTCAACTAGTACTCTATCGAGTAGTTTTTGTCATTTTTAAACCAAATTTTCAGGAATTTCACTTCAAAATGTCCTTCGAGTGTTTTTGAAATTTTTTTTTGATACTAAAATTGATGGGAAAAGGTATAATATTTATATTAAAAACGTATATATTTTAAATTATTATTTACTAAATAACTAACTTTGTATATTATAGATTTTTCAATATTAATTCGATTTGGCTCAAATTTTTTAGAAAACCTCTTTGTACTGTAATTAACAACTATCTCGCTTGAATGTTTTGATTGCTCAAAATTGGCTGTATAAACTATAAGAATAATTATAACATTATAATTATAATAATTTTATACTTATAATTAATTATATATATTGTTATAATAGTTCTACTGGGCTAAAATTTTTCAGAAAAATCTTCTTTGTACTGTAATTATCAAGTTTCTTGCTTGAAGTTTTTCGTTGCTCAAAAATTGTTTTAATATTTAATTCATTAATTAATAAAATTAATGAATTGAGTTTAGGCATTAATGTATCGCAAGAAATAATCGTTCAAGTGTTACAAGAGAAACTTGACCCGGACACTAAATCAGATTGGGACAAAACATTAAAACGCGATGAATTTCCGACTCTTGACTTGCAGACAGAGTTTATGTATTAAAGAGCAGCTCTACAATCTTTATCGGGCTAGGGAAATACGTCTGAAAGGAAAAACGACGGCGGTACCCCATCGAAAAGTCGCAAAATTGATTACAAGGAATCTGCTAGATCTTTGGTTGCATCGAATAAAAAATGTTTAGCTTGTTCCAATGAGTCTCGCGCGTTTTACCAATGCAATAAATTCAGGGAAATGTCGGTGAATTGTAGTGTTAAATTAGTCAAAGAAGCGAAGTTATGCAGTAATTGTGTAAGAAATCACGGAAAATCGGAATGTAGATTCGGAAACTGCAAGGCGTGTAATAAAAAGCACAATACTTTATTACATTTTCCGAGGCAGTCGAAGGATGAAAACAAAAATGACGAAACTTCTACGAAATCAAAAACAGTATCATCTTGACTAGATTCTAAACAGTCGGCTATCAGACTTTGTTTTTCTGTTAATGAGTTCTCGTTCGACTTAATGACTAAGGCTTTAGTAAGAGTTGCCGACAGAGACGGTAAACAAATAAAGTGTAAGGCGTTACTCGATATATGTTCCACGACAAATTTCATTATCGAGAATTTGGTAAAGAAAGCAAAATTATCTAAGACGCGTTGCGCATTATCAATCGGCGCGATGAACGGGTTAAATACCACTGCTAATTATTACACTAAAGTAACATTCAAATTTATTAATTCTGAATACATAAAGTCGCTTACATTCTTTGTAGTACCGGTTATCGCTGATTCAAGTTCGAGCGAGACTCTTTCTAGAGAGAACTTTCATATGTTGCCAAAAAACATAAAGTTAGCTGATCCTGAATTTTAAAAAATGTCAAGCGTTGATTTGCTTATCGTGTCTGGTCCAACTTTATCCATGTTCTGCACAGGTCAAATTAAAATCGAGGGAAATGATTTAATATTGCAAAAAACCAGAATAGGTTGGATTATTGTGGGACATTTAAACATAAAAAAATTAGAAAAAAGTCTCAGTGCATGTTGACGGACTTGAATTTCGATTTCGAGAAATTTTGGAACATAGAAGAGATTTGTCCCGTAAAAACAAATCAATCCGAAGACTGAACATTTTCAATCTGAAGATTGAACATTTTGAATCGTATCTCGAGAACCAATAAAGATTTCTTAAGTTTCTTTGGCTTAAATTAAAGATAAAGTTTTAGGCTCTATGTCGTATAATTCTGAAATTTTTGCAACAATTTTCCTACGGCCAGGTAAAAGTTGAAGTCAAGGTACAAAATTTGTGAAAATCTTGAATTTTTTTTAAGAACTTCTCACGTGCTGTATTATTTTCAGAAGATAAAAAAAAATAAAGTTTGCACCACTAGACGTGGAATTTCATAAGCTTTCCAACTGTTTTTTAAAAATATTATATCTCTTTTTTTCACCAAGTTATTGTAGTTCAAAGCCTGCAGTGATTTTTAATAGTGCTTGCGCCAACCGTACAGACAATTTCCGACGGTAGTGTATTAATTTTTTATTATAATTTAATTAGGATTAATAATTATGATCTTTCCGTTTTTGAGTTGCGTATGAAAAGTTCAAAAACATAAGGAACAACAAATTGACAGCGCAAATATCAACTTATTGATCAGAATTTTTAATACGATACTCCCACATGTATAAGAAAAGAAACTGAAATTTCTCATTTTTGCCAATTTTTAAATTAATTCATAATTTTCTAGCGTTAAGTTTATTCATTTTTAATATTAACTTATATGAACAATTTCACCAAACGATTATATCTGTGAGGAGCGCAGATGCTTAGAGAATATTTCTACGCAAAAATCAACTCGGTTTGTTAATTATTAAGATAAAAACGACAAGTTGATTGTTGCGTTGAAAATTGATTCTTTTCCTCGATCACCGCGTTCAGTGACGTTTAGTGCATCATCCCCTCTCTCCGGCCTAATAGGCTCAGTCGGGCCGAGCGTAGAGGCAGTTCTCCAATCCGGTGCCTCAATTATGAATACAAACTCTAAGCATTGAAAGCTTTCAAGAGTTTCCAGAGAAGACAAGCGCGACAAAAGTTTTTTAAATGACTTAACATAAATTATATTTAAATTATAGTTATATAATTAGATACAAGTATTGATAATATATTACAATATAATAACATCTCAATGCAATTTTGGATTAAGTATAGAATAAATATCTTTTTAAATATGCTTCTAGAAACAATACTCTATAATTACAAGAAATAAGTTATAATATTTTTTATTTTAAAATTGTGTACGTATATTACACGTGGCTTTCATGTATTACAATTTTATAGAGTGAGAATTATTTCCCGCTGTAGAAAAAGAGACAGAATATATTTCTCCAAATAATAAGACTTGGCGCTTCGTCCGCTTTGACCGCTAAGAACGATGTATCGCGCTAGATGCACAGGATTCAACGTATTTATGCACACACAAATAGTACACAGAGGCATATTTTACTTTATCCATATTTTCTTTTTTGAAATAGCTCACATTCTTTCAGGAATTGGTCTAATGTGCACGCATTTGTCTTTCGCAGCATAAATCTAGATTTGAGAGTTGTTCGAGTTTTCTTTACTGTTTTTTGTCATATTTTATTATTGTTTTTTATTATATTTTGTGTTTTATGTTATTTTATTGTTCCTAGTGCGTTTTATTATATATTTTATTTTGTGTTTGATTCATTATAACTGAGGTTATAATAACCCAGAGGTCTTAAAAGACCCATTTAATTCGAAAAAACCATTTTGATTTTCTAATTCCACTGGTTCTCATCATGTCGGAAATATGATCTTTAGAGGCGATCGCTAAAGTCATTTTGAACCAATCAAAATGCAAAAATAACGTCAATCTAACTGCTGGCTTGCTTCAAAAGGTAAGTCGTAAATCGTTAATAATACAAAAAATAGGTAAATATTTTATATATATTTCTTGAAAGAACTCAATAATTAATTAGATTTCTTCTTCTGTAATAAATTCACGTCATTTTAAACAAAATGGTTCCATTTTATCGAATAATTATTGCTCTAAAATGTCTTTAATCTAATTTTCGTAATATGATTAAGTAAATAACATTTAAATAAGCATGTACGAAATTAAAAAGAGCCTATTTGTGACTCAAAATTTGTAATATATGGTAGGGACATGAAAATTTGAACTTTGTGGCAATGACCCATTTGAATTTTTCATTTCAATTATTTAAAAAATTTTTATGTTGGCCGAATAAGTAATACACTTCTTATGACAAAACATTAGAGTGATTGATAAATGAAAAAGGAGATTAGAACTTAATTGATATAGGGTAAAGGAACCAATTGTCGAGGAAATAGGCAACCTCAAAATTCTCAAACCTACTATTTATAAACGAAAACTCCTACAATTTTGAAACTTATTTGGTTGGACAGAATATTTATCGAACTTTCATTTCTGTGTGTATTTTTTTTTCGGAAACTTAGAACCCGAGACAAAAATTATGAAAAAAGAGAAATGTGTCGAAAACACCATTTCTCGTGGTGTATTTTCCAATCGCTCGAGGGTTTGGAACCATTTGTCGAGGCAGACATTTCTCGACGTGACAAACCTAACCAAAAATTCAAAAATTTATAAAGTTGAAATCGATTTATTCATCGAGAAATAAGTAATAGGTATAATATAATTTAATTATTTGAACGTAATAATAATAATAAAAAACAATAATTAAAAGAGGGAAAATATAATTTGCTAAATACCTAAATGGGAAATTTGAAATATGTAGCAGTAAGATGTAGGTAAAGAAATTAAAACTTTTTTTCTTGAGGTTTTCTTTATTAAAAATAAACACGAAGTTATTATTCAAGCAACACAAAATTATTATAAAAATTTTATCACAGTTTATTCACAGTTTAAACATTAGAATTTATAGTAACTATGCTACTATTGCAAACTGAAAATATCTTAAATAATCAATCTTATAGAGTTTTTTAACATTAGAATTTACAGTAAATAGGCTATTATCACAAACTCTAAATCTC
>UCOH01000506.1:0-12986 GCA_900474275.1 Synergus japonicus
GCATTGGCAAATGCTAACGCTGCTTCGTTTTCGGCCATGATCGGAATTTCGATGAAGCACGCAAGTTTGAAAACTGACAAGAATCTTGCAAAGATTATATGATTAAGCTTTTCGCAAAAGAACCGAACCACTATAAGAATGCAGATTGACACTATAATAGTACTACTTACGTAAAGAATTTTCGTTGATTAAAAAGTTCACAAAGAGTAGTATGCAACGGTAGTTACAACGGAAATTGTACAATATACCTTCGAAAAAATCTTCTTACTTGAGGGCTGAACATCCGATGACAGATACCTGTAGTCGTCCAAGGGTTGCAGATAAGAATTCCTCAGATACGTTTTCAGATAAAAAATGCATGAGCTAACTCCAGGAAAACGTTGAAAATCTGATGCAACAAGTGTTAAATATGGCGGCGCTCATCCGCGCAAAACAGATTGAAAAAATCTTGAGACATCCAATACATCGAAATTAAGAATCCAAAAAATCTTGGCCCAAAATCAAGCCAGGCAGCCGGAAGTCAAAATCTTCATAAAAGTTTTCGCCAGGGAGTGAGCGAAAATGCTGAGATAAAATTTTTTAATCAGCCACGTGCACCACCGATTTTAAAATCACGTCGGGGTCACCAATTGTAGGATTTGTTCATGTATAAATTAATAATTATACTTGTCCTGTGGCCTACTCCACATTAATCAGTAGTAATAACACGTGGTTAATGATTGAACAACAAATAGTAACTTTATTGAAGAATAGTACATTGCACGTACTTACGCACATGCTCTTGCAAACATGGCTGCACGAAGAAGTATTCGAGAGAGCATTCCCTCTCACTCATTCCGCCATAATACTCGTAAAAACTAGAAAGGAAACTCGCTAGTCTCTCGCTCAATAAAAGAGTTCAGTCGGGGCGCTAAGACCCTGCGAAACGCTAAGACCCTACAGAAGGCAGAAAACTGCACCACCTAGCGGAAAGACATGACAGGATCAGAATTATAATGCGCCACGTCTTCCATACAACCGTCCATCCCCTGGAGCTGACAAAAAAGATGGCACAGTTTCTAACCTTATGGCCTTCCCCTTACCTCAGCCCTCTTGCCATGGTGATCAAAATAAACATTTTCAAACATGTCAAATTCAAATTCAAATTAGCAAATGTTAGCAAATTATTTATTAGTCAGTTTATTATTATTTTAATCACTATTAAAAATGATTAAAAGTAATTAAAAGTGCTTAAAAGCGGTTGAACGTGATTAAAAAAGTGATTTTGAGTTATTTAAAAATAAAAGTGCAATAAAAGTAAAAATTTGACGTGAAAGTTTCACGTCTCTTGCACTAAGGGGGTCAAATTTTACACAAATTTAATACGATTTAAGCTTTCACATCAAATTTTTACTTTTTAATAGAAAAATTTTTAAACACACTCTAGTTATTCATTGTTTTTTTATGTGCCATATTTGTAATCGTATGTCGGTATAGTATTTGTTTTAAACTGTTTTTCAATTATTGTTAGACATTAGTGGTTGCAATTTTTTTACACACATATTTTAATTAATTACATTGTTTATAATAATATTACACATATAAATAAACAAACCAAAAACCCCTGAGAGGGTTAAGTAATGACTTTAGGTTTAATGAAAGGGTTTAGTAATGATTTAACCCCTGAAAAGGTTAATTCATCACTAATATTGTTTATCTTACTTGGGAATTTGAATAAGGTCCAGAAAATATCTTCCACAGTTGTGTCGCATTCTGACACGCAACAAATTCTCATAATTGATGTTTTGATGAACATGTGACACAATTCAATGTATCAAACGTCTCGTAGATCATGAAGTCAGGTTCGAGAACTTCTGCTCGAGTTCGCTTTATCTTTCACTCGCCCATTTTTAATTTACTCTGTCATTTACTAAACCTATGTGCGTCACACTATCGATATATCGAATGGTACACAATATTTTACCCCCTAGACGAGAGCAAAGATGTTTCACTTCAAAAATGCTGTGTGCTGGACTGTCCATTGATGCATTCGGTAAAATTTCATCGATTTCATTTTGATAAAACAACCGGCTTATTTAATGGCTTAAATCCCCCGGGAATGCGAACCTTCGCAATTTAAAATATGAGCCAATTTACCGAAGTAGATATGCATAAAAAACTCTCCACTTTCCTTACGTAAGCTTTCAATTTTGAATATTTGAAAAGTTATTGTTGACAAATTAATTTTGAAAATTGCATTCTCTCAAATGTCAAGTCCGTCTTTCTCAAATCCCAGTTGTAACCACTGCACACGCATTGCGTTTAGCGTCTGATTGGTTGCTATTCGCACGTAATTTAAAATGCTAAAAAATATTGTATTATACACAATACGCATGCGCAATTGATGTGACTATAGAGATAAAGAATTTCTTAACATTTAAGAGAACCTCTGGCAAAAATTGCTTGACATTTGGGAGACTCGAGTGTAATTAGATATTTAGTGTAATTAATTATACTCTAATTATTATACATGTCCTATAAAAAGTGTAGAACTCAGTCTGGGAATCTTGGAAGGGTATCAAAATGTTATAAAAATTGAAAACCTTCTTCTTTGAATATTTACAAGATATTTTAATACTAAGTGCAAAAAAGAACTACATAAAGTCCTCGACTGTCTAGGAAATTTCATTAAAGCAAAAACAACTTGGAGACTGTAAAATGTCCTGGACAGTCTGAATAGAATTTCTTAAACAGTCTAGGAAAATATGATGGGTTCTAAAGCAAAATAAAAAAAGCGAAGCTGACATCAGACTTGCACAGTCTTACACTCTAAATTTGAATCAGTCAAAATTTGACTGATTCAATTAGTCAAGTATGTTTTGTCAGAAAATTCAGTCATTTTGACGTTTTGACTGATCCAATCAGTCACCTCAAACGACTGATTGATAGTCAATATAATTGACTGATTATATTAGTCAGAATGACTGATTGAATTAATCAAAGCGACTGATTAAATCAATCAAAGTAATTGCTTAAATTAATTAAAACGACTGATTAAAGGCATGCTCTGCCCCGTGGTTTGTGAAAATTTTTTTTCGAAGTCACCCTGGTCAAACGAAATGATATATCGCTTTCAAACTTTGGGATATGGGAAATGAGACACTAAATTGCGTTTTAAAATTTAATTTGAGTAGTAATTTTGAAAAAAATCCGATCCCTACCTTACCGACTTAGCTTTTTTTCAAAATTACTACTCAAATTAAATTTTAAAACGCAATTTAGTGTCTCACTTACCATATCCCAAAGTTTGAAAGCGATATATCATTTCGTTTGGCCATGGTGACTTCGAAAAAAAATTTTCACAAACCATGGGGCAGAGCATGCCCTTAAATTAATTAAACTGACTGATTTCATCAGTCACTTGAAATGACTGTATTGAAACAATCAAAGTGACTGATATGTCAGTCGTCGAATCCGGACTGATTCAATTTTAGAGTGCATGTGGCCAAATTCACATAATATACACGAGAAACGAATTCATCACTTATCTAATACGCACAAACCTAATTCTATACCTAACTTAACACTACTACATACAACGCAATTCTCTAACGCAGAATATCACACGCTGAGTATACTCGTCGAATTTGTCTGATCGAACTCAAACTTGGGTAAAGTATAATCCTACTAGGTAGAACTTTAGAGGAAAAACATTTTTTCGATTGGATAAAAATTTACCGAGATAAGGGAGGATTACAACAATTTTTGAAACGAAAATTGCCAGAGCCACTTGGAAAGCCAGGACTAACGAATCTAACAAAGCATATTATAGATGTAGATGGTCATCCACCTATAAAACAGCGTTATTATTTAACCTCCCCTAAAATTATGGAAGCCATAGTAGCCGAAGTCGACAAAATGTTAGAAAACGACATACTTGAACCATCGAATAGTGGTTGGTCTTCACCCATAGTCATGGCCAAGAAGGAAGAAGGCAAATATAGATTTTGTCTTAATTTTCGTAAACTAAATACAGTTACAAAGAAAGATGCGTATCCGTTGCTGCAAATAACTGGTATTCTGGACAAGTTGCGAAGTGCAATTTATATTTCAAAGATTGACTTATTTAAGGGCTTCCACCAAATTCCATTAGACGAAAATAGCAGAGATAAAACAGCGTTCACTGTACCAGGTCGTGGTCTCTTTCAATTCAAAAGAATGCCCTTCGGACTCACGAATGCCCCTGCAACTTTCCAACGTCTATTAGATAAGTTGATAGGTCCAGAAATGGAACCCCACGCGTTTGTCTATATCGATGATATCATAATAGTAACGAAAACATTCGATGAACATCTCGAATGGCTTTCTAAAGTCCTGACAAAGATTAAAGGCGCTGGGTTGGCAATCAATCAGGAAAAGAGCGAATTTTGTTGTTCGCAAGTTCATTACATAGGTTTTCTTGTAAATGAAAATGGTTTAAAACAGACCCTGATAAAATAGGACCCGTTTAGAATTATCCTGCCACCACTAATGTAAAAACACTGCGTAGATTTCTGGGAATGTCTAGTTGGTACCGCAGATTTTTCAAAAACTATTCGACCTTAGCAACTCCTCTATCAATGTTGTTAAAGAATAAGCAGCGTTGGGTTTGGGGAAATGAACAACAATCAGCATTCGAAGAAATAAAGAGCTATCTATCTCAAGCCCCTGTTTTAACATGCACAAATTTCGATATCCCTTTCACCCTACAAACTGATGCGAGCAATACTGGTTTAGGAGCTGTCCTTACACAGGAGGTTGAAGGTCAGGAGCGTGTTATTTCATATGCTAGTAGGACTTTAACTGACACTGAACAAAAATACACAACTACAGAAAAAGAATGCCTAGCGATCGCGTGGTCTATCCAAAAATACAGACCCTACCTAGAAGGCTATAAATTCACGGTTATTATAGATCACAGTAGTCTTAGATGGCTTCATAACTTAAAAAATCCTACTGGACGTTTGGCAAGATGGTCATTGTCTTTGCTGGAATATGATTTTGATATTGTTCACAGAAAGAGCTCCTTTCACCATGTTCCTGATGCCCTATCTCGCATGTTTGAACCCCAAATTCCCGAAGAAATCCTAATAATCAAAGACCCCATCCCTTCCTAGTATTCTCGACGATTCTTTGCTATATCCAATTTCCCTGAAAGATTTCCCCGCTGGAAAATACATGACAATAGTTTATATACTTACAGACTTAACTCTCTTACCAATGATTTTGTTGAGAACTTAAACGACTGGAAATTAGTACCTGACGATAACGAGAAGAAAAATATTATATCCGAAGCCCATGACCAACCACAATCCGGACATTTAGACGTACAAAAAACTTACATGCGCGTTTCCACTAAGCACTATTGGCCAGGTTACTTTAAAGACGTAAAAGATTACGTGAATAGTTGTACTACTTGCCAATTATGCAAAGTAGAGCAACAAGTACCTGCAGGTTTAATGGGACATCGCGTGGTAGAAGAACCTTGGATTGTTGTAGCTGCGGATATTATGGGTCCTCTTCCACGAAGTAAATTAGGTTTCCAATACATTTTAGTGATCCAAGATCTATTTACAAAATGGGTGGAAATCGTACCCTTACGCGTAGCTACGGGTAAGAAAATTGAAGCGGCTTTTCGTGAAATCGTTATTAATCGATGGGGAGCACCCCAAGTAGTTCTCACCGATAATGGAACAGAGTTTGTAAATAAAATTCTTTATCAGTTAGCCCAAGAATTCAACATAATTCATACCACCACCCCTCCGTATCACCCCCAAGCGAATCCTGTGGAGAGAGACAACAGAGTCCTGAAAACTATGATAGTTTCCTTCATCGATAAGGACCATAGTAACTGGGATCGCTATCTTCCAGAGTTTAGATTCGCGTACAATACATCATACCATACTTCATTAAAATCTTCCCCCGCTTTCTTGAATTTCGGTAGAGACCCACAACCTACAAATTCTTTAAAAAAACAAAATAATAATAAAAATGAAATAGAGGCTCGAGAACCTGAATCCTGGAAGGATAGGATGACCAAAATTCAATCTATGCGTGACTGGGTCATTAAAAGCTTAGACAATGCTTTTGAAAAACAGTCAAAGTATTACAATCTTAGATGCAGACAATTAAGATTTTATAAAGATCTTGTTTTGTCCAGATCTCGAGTTTTATCTTCCAAATTAAAGAATATTTCAGCTAAACTAAGCCCCCGTTATACTGGTCCCTACCGAGTCTCGAGAATATTGTCGCCTACTGTTTACGAGCTTTCCGATCTTACGGACAAGTTCGTGGGCAAGTCACATATTGAAGAACTGAAATCTTTCATTCCCCCATTCCATGACTCGAAATCTGGTTAATAGATCAATATGGAAAACCAAACCGATCTTCTCCGCCACCTTGAGCCATACTGGGACCTCATTAATAAGCTCAAAGAGGACAATCCTAGTTTCTTTCCGACCTTACTTGAGACACAGAGGGAAATTAGAGAGTCCAACCAAGTTCCTTCCAGAGCCTATCTCTATGATTGGCCGACGGACGAGGAACTTTGACTAGATGCTATCCAGCGGTTTGATCTGGTCCCAAGACAATCGTCCAACACCGTGGCAGTCCAGACGGAACCCGAGGATCCCACCCCTCAAAAGAAAAAGACCACCAGAACCGTCAACACACAGACATACTTCAAATCCTGGAAAAAGATTACCGTCCCAAAACCTACCGTCCAAACCAAAACCCCTGATTCCCTTGTTCCTCCACGTGCAACCGAGCCTCCTTCCGAACCTTCCTCTTTCCTCAAAGATGCCTCTATGCAAACCATTTTATCAACAATTCCCCGACAAGTTTCCTTAACCCTTTCCTCTTCCGCTCTTAACCCTATTCCTTCTCCCACGATTTCCTCTGTCGAGTCATCTTTCATAGTCCAAGTTTTACAAAAATCCTCTACCCAAACTGACCCTATCCTAATCCAACACCCTGTCCTTTCTTTAACCGATCCCGATCCCTCTACCGTTCCTCTTCCTAAAAAGCCCAAATATCCCCAAAAACCTACCTCTCCCACCTCCACTTCTAATCTTCCAAACTTCCCCCCAAAATCCCCTAAATCTAAAACTATAATCCCTTCTCTCTTCTCCTTCAAAGTTCCTCCCCCAAAAGACCTCAATCCCCACACCGTAGAATTTCTCAATACCACCTCGAGATTTGGATGCTGGAATTGTAGGAAATCGGACCACAAATACTCTCAATGCCAGCGTCCACTATCATCATTTTGCTACCGGTGTGGAGAGCCAGGATTCTCCACCACTAACTGTCCCTACTGTAACCGTCCTCACAAAAACCGCAGTCCCTAGTCAATTTTTTTTTTTACGATCTTTTTTCTTACTTATCATGTCCCAATATTTTTTTTCCCCTTTAGCATAATAACAGTATTCTTTTCTTTTTATTGTATGTTAAAATTTTCTTCGTTAATTATTTTTTTTCGTAATAAGTCGGATCAATATATATTTGTTCCTATTATTTTTATTTTTCTATCACATTTTCAATTCCACTATATTGTTTTATTCTCTCTTTTTTATTTTTGTTATAATTTATTTTTTAAATTTTTATATTATGATTTTACTTTTATTTTTCATCATTTGTTTTATATTTTTTTTTTTTTCTGGCCAAGGAGTCCCGAATTTATGTAAAAAAATTAATTCATTTAAGATTCTTCCTGGCTGACTAGTTTCGGATTATGATTCCTGCTTTTATTGTCTCCCCTTCTGGTTTGAAACCTGTTCGGTCCTCCCTAAGGAGAGGGGAGTTGTGATGTTGCAGATTTCTGCAACTCACAAAAAGCTCGATATCAATTTAATTTCAGTTAAATAGAAACTTTAGTGCTCTCGCCTAAATTCAAAATTCGGCACTCCTATCATTTTATATTATTTTATCTATTCTTATTATTTTACTTTTTATTATTTTTTTTTATTTTATTATTTATTGTTTTAACCAGATACTTTTGTATGAGATTGACTTTATTTTTATTTTTTTATTCTTATTATGTACATTTCTGAGCTTCGTGGTACGAGAAAGGAAGTTATGGACGTTCCAGCCACCCACACCATTCACAGATTCAGTTTCGTCGTTCGCAGCACCACCTTCAAAAATTCTTCAACAATATTACAGTTCCTCGGCCCTTCTTATCTTTATCTTTATCTCCACCATCCCTCTTAATGTCCAAGACAAAGATATCAATTTTGTCAGTAATGGACAGATGGATTGGTGTTGGTTATCCAAATAATAGGTACATTCCTGTTAAGGATTGACCGGGATTGATTACCACAAAATTCTACATAAGAATAGGTAATTTCACCCAAATATTTACATTATCTCTCATCGTATTCGTTTATGAATAGATGTTTTCTGGCTTTTAATGTCATATGTTTCTCTCTATGTTTATCTGGAGCATCGAAGGATCTCAAAAGTTCATCTATGGCTTGGATCAAGGATTTCCTGTTCTCCAATTGGACTCTAATATCTGAAAACATGAAAGGTTCTTTCATCTCGTTCCTTCCTACATTAAGGAATCGTAAGCACACCTCTCTGTCTTTCAACAGCGGCTGATAAGGACTATAGAAGAAGAAGAAAGGACATAGGATTGACGAATTAGAGGTGAATCTCATCGGCTATCCTTCTCATAACCATACGAAGTTACAGAAATTAGGCCTTTGCGCACCAACCCTTCCCCTAATTTATAATTTCCCCAGGTTAACGAGACAGCGTGAGAACTCGATTCTTTCTCTTTGATTTTGTGAACTCTATGCAAAAGCACGCAGTTTTTAAGTCGTGAATTTATTTCAATAATTATTCGAAATCCAAAGGTAGGATTCAATTTTTCCTTAAATGGTTTAGCCAGAATCTCTAAATTTTGCGTACCACGTCCCTAACTCGTTATATAATTATATTTCTTTATTCCTTGCTTATCATATAACTAACTTAATTTTGTAAAATTGAATAATCCCTTGAATTTATTGATTCCCTTTTATTATTTTACTTCGAATTCCTTGCTTACCATATAACTTACCTAATTTTGTGAAAATGAATATTTCTTTTGAATTTGTTAATTCCCTTTTGCTATTGTAAATTGTTTGTCCCTCGTTTACCATATAAATATTCTAAATTTTCCCTATTTTTATCTATTATTGTAAATTTCTAAATAATTGAATAATGTACTTTTATGATTCTGTTACATCCTACCTATTATTTATTAATTATTCGACCTAGCTGGCAACAGACTCAATTTCTATATTACTAATCCCTTGTTTTAGTCCGTAACTTAATACGAATCTGGGAACAAGGACAAGCCAAATGAAACAGGTTAAATTAAGTTTTACAAATTTATTAATTTAAAAAGTTACAATTGTTGGAATTATTACATAAATCTTAGACGAGAATTGACCCTTACGAAAAGCTAAGTGAGCCTGAGTATCGAGGAAACGGTACCTTCTTATTGATGATTGTGCTAGAGTCTTCTGTTATTAATTGGTAATCCCTTTGTTGTTCGTTCCAGACTTTTGTATTTCCACAAATCGAACTTCCGTACTAACTTGATTTTCGAAACTTCACTGTTTAGGGCCCGTAATAGCACCAGTGAATTTTATCATCACTAATTAATCTCGTAATGTTTATCAGAGATTTCTGTTCACTTCACTTGAACTGATTTATACCGTGGAAAACTGGACTCACTGACTGAGTGTTCACCGTAGAAGTATTGCACTGAAGGACTGTTTCACTGTAGAAGTATTGCACTGGGTGACTGCGCTCGAAGACCAAACTTGAAGACTAAACTAGAGTATTTTGTAGAAGAATTGCACCCTGCACGTATTGTTTACTCGAGACTCAAGATTTGGAGACTGATACTGAATACTGCCTGCTCTTTTGGGTCGTGCTGTTTTTATGTTGATCTT
The DNA here is from genome assembly GCA_900474275.1 of Synergus japonicus. Lineage (NCBI taxonomy): Eukaryota > Metazoa > Arthropoda > Insecta > Hymenoptera > Cynipidae > Synergus > Synergus japonicus. The sequence continues at coordinate 9,960 of UCOH01000506.1, forward strand.
TAGAAACCAAAAATTTCAATAGAGTAGTATTAGAGCGGTGTCCGTGTGTGGCAAAATTTCAATAGACTAATGTTAGTGCACACGGATACTCTGCAGGTATCCATCCATTTTTTTGGGTCAGTTGCACTAGCGAGGGTGGTTTCTAGACCTCTCACAGATGCGTTGAGTGATTGAGAGTGTGTATGTTTCTTGTGGGTGTCTCCTATACAGATGGTGTTTATAGTGTTCCTTTGAGCGCGTGAGTTTGGGTATGACAGTAGATGTCCTCTTGTAGATTTAGAGATTTATTAGTGTTGCAGGTGGCTCGGGTCGTAAGGGTCAGTGACATAAATGTAAATGAAATTAATGTTTATAATTATAACTATGGCTTATGATGTAATGGTTACATGTTGTCAATGGTGATTATAATAATGATTAATTACTTAATAGCCGAACAATTAATTAATAGTTAATTAATAATTAGTTAATTAATAATTAGTTAAACAATGTCATGCTAACATGACATTACATATATTAACTGAGATAAACGCAAAAAACCAAGATTTTTATGATTTGTTCATGATTTCACCATGAGAATCAAAGCGGCAATTTTCACTATTATATTCGTAATATTCGTAATTAGCGTGTTAAAATACATAAGTACACTGAGAAAAAAATACTCGGAAATCAATAAATATACTTTTGAATCAATAAATCTCTTACAAAAGCAGATATTTTATTGATTCAAATGAATTTTTAATGAAACAAGAATTAATCATTTCCATACAATGGTGATATTATACATTTTAAAGTATATACATTTGAATTAATAAAATATCTGCTATTGGAAGAGATTTATTAATTCAAAAGTATATTTATTGATTTCCGAGTATTTTTTTCTCAGTGTACATATAAGGAGCCCAAAGAAAATCGGAGGTTACCGGTTTTCGAAACTTTATCCAATTTTTTTGGTTTTCTCCCAATTCTTCTCAATTCATATGGGATTAATTCTTTTTTTAATGTTGTAAATACTTTGCATTTCTTTGAATTCTTTTAAATGATTAACTTGAAATTAATTTTTAATATCATTCTCAATTTTCGAACTGTTCCAATTCGTCTCAATTCAATTAATTATTATAAAATATTATAATTATAAATTATTTCTTTTTCAAAGAAATAATAGTGCACATCTGTCCGTCTTCGCGTTCCTGACAGATGTAAACTATTATTTTTGTAACATAGTGAAAATTGCCCTTAATCCAATGTTAACAAATTGTGGCGGTAGTTTTTCTAAATATTTGTATAGGTACTCAATTTTCTCTAAAATCACACAGTTTTTATTTTTCTTATTATTTTTTTATAAATGTGTCCTCATGTAAAATCTATATTGCATCCGGTTAAAAAATAGCTTGGATTGAAATGTTTAAAATGAACAGCTTATAGGACTACACGTTAGACCCAATGTATTCTAAAAAGTAGATCTAGAAAGTAATTGTTAGCCCGACGGTAGGCTAACATCAAGCCGCTGCATGGTTTAGAAACTACTTGTTAGCCTCACGGTAGGCTAACATCAAGCCGGAACATAATCTCAGAAGTACTCTCTGTAGCCTGTGACGCTCATTTTTTTTTAATTTAATAAATAAATTAAAGTCTCTGAAAATGATGCACAAGGAACCCTAATCAAAATAAATTTAAAGAAAGAAAACAAATAATTTAACGGTAAAACTCATGACAAATTTCAAAAATAAAATCAGATATTACAGATAATTGGGCGCCAGTCCTTTTTAGGACAAAAAAAAATTAATCTAAGTGAAAAATATATGGAAAGATAATACATAAAGATAAAGATAAAAGCAAAGATAGAGATAACTCCACAATTTTTCACTAGATTAATAAACAATAAACGATAAACGATAAAGATAAACTAATTATTGGGGTTCATTATTAGGGAAAACGGTTAGCTCAATTTATAATAGTAGAGTGGGGGGGGGGGGTTTCTAAAATTATAAAGCTCCAAAATTTAACACAGAAGTAACAATAATTTATTGAATATAAAAAAAAAGAAATATTAAGAACATAAGTTTTTCAATTCGAACAATTGATAACATTATAAGAGTATTTAGACAATTTTGAAAGAATTGTCATGTCAGCATGGCATTAGTTAACTAATTATTAATTAACTAATTATTAATTAACAATTAACTAATTGTTTGGCTATTAAGTAATTAATCGCTATCATTATTGACAACATGTAATTGTCATGTCAGCACGACATTAATTAATATTTCATTAATTAATTATTCAGTAATTAACAAATTATTGATTAAAATTATTTAATCATCATCACTGACAACATGTAATCATTACATCTGTAACGTTTGGAATTGAATAATATTTAATAAAATAGTACCTTCTTATTTTCCCTAAATTCCTCGTTTTGATTAACCCTCGCGAGAAGGTTAATTCGGGTTAAGGATAGCCAACAGATTAGCTAAGGTAAATGAAACAGGGTTTAGTCGTAATTTTAATAGGTTTATTCAAATATAAAAGGTATTATGAATATTTAAGAATCAATATCAGGTAAATATTTATGTTTATTATAATTAATGCACGTATAAGTTTTTAAGTGAAAATGGTCGAAAACATCAAAACATATATATTTTTGTTGATAATTTATTGTAATTTAACGTTAGAGAATCCCCGCATAAATATATCTATTGATTAATATTTTCAGATCTATTAAATATTTAATTATCAGTTTTGTTAATAAATTGTTACAACTTAACATTCAAAATATATGCGCAAGTACATTCAATAACGTTCAAGAATCCATACGCAAATTATATTTATTACAAACTATTGAATGTTTAATCGAATAGTGTTGTCGATAATTTGTTATAATTCGGTATTCGAAAGTTCATTGGCAAATTCACAAACAAGTCTAGGTCAAAAGATTTGTAATACATAAATACATATAAAGATTGGTAAGAGAGAAAGAGATTTCGATGGGGAGTTTCAACTTCAGAGGCAGATTTAACGAAATGTGAG
>UCOH01000510.1:0-32595 GCA_900474275.1 Synergus japonicus
TCCCAAGCATTGTGAACGAGTTCTTGAGAACACTTTTTATGAAGGCTCAGCCATTCAAAGAATTCGCATTTAATATTTCCAAGTGCGAATGTTGGGCGCAAAGCCGACTAGCTATATCGGTGACTAGTGACAGAACAATATTCAACTACGTCACTAGTCACATGACATCGATGGTTATCGTGATTGGTCGGAATCAGCCGAATCTTCATGATGGTGACCTGCTGATTTCCGCCCACCTGTCAATGAACTTCCGCCTTCATGTTCCTTCTACACTCTCTTTCTGGAAGTTGAATCGTTCGGTTTATATTTTTTTTTTAATTGTGAATATTAAATCGCTTGTATTGTTGTCTGAGGACAAAACCACTGTTTAAAGGATATCGATTATACGCTAACTATGACTAAGGTATGAATCTTTGTTATCGGCAAGTTCCGCAAAGTAGTGTTTATTTGATATTTGTAGTTTTGGAGCTACTTTGCTAAGCTTAGCCATTTTCTTTCTTTATTCTTGCGAATTCGAAGTGCTCATAACGATCTTTTGTTCATAACAATCTATTGCTCATAATGTAATGCTTTATCACGCGTAATAATTTATCGTCACTTATTAATCTTATTTGATTTCCTTGTATATTTTCTATCGATTATGATCGTCAAGTTCAAATTTTAAAACGATCTCTGATGCGGTTGTAGCGTTACGTAACGTGCCCATCAGACATACGTTCATAGTGAGAATCGAATCTTCAATTCAATTCTCCAGTCTAAATTAAAACATAGTCTTTCCCTTTTATGATTGTTAATTATTATTCTAACATTATTTTTCAATAGTGAATGTTACAAACTACATATTTTGAATTGTATTGTAAACTATCTCATTCTGGACCACGATTACGTAATTGCTGATATAAATTTAATTGTTTCTCAACTATTGTTGTTTCTGATTATTTTCGTAAATTTGATTGTCCATGACCTTGAGATGTGACCTGAGCTAGTGACTGGAACTCATCGTTATTTATCCTTGATAAATAACTGGCGCAGAAATAAATTTGAGTTCCTTAAATAAAATAAAATAAAGTTAAAGGATTGTCGAGACGTAGTTCCGTGCCTGGTTTTCTAGGGCAACGTTACAAATTGGCGCCTAGTTTTCTAAGGCACGTTACAACTTGTATGAATTATTTCAGGCAAAACACGTACACTGAAGGTAAAACCCGTTTTATACGAACACTTGAAACTAAATATTCTTCCAAATTCCAAAAAGAAATTCGCGATTTATTATGACACAAAGTTGTAATCACTGTTATAAATGGAGAAACATGATTATCCCAGGTCTAAAGAAAACTCCAAAACACAATGACCGACTCATTCATGTTTCTCGATTTATAACAGTGATTACAACTTGCGAATTTCTTTTTGGAATTTGGAAGAATATTTAGTTTCAATTGTCCGTATAAAACGGGTTTTTCCTTCATTTCTAAAATTTTCATTTTGAGGCTGAAAGAATGCAGTGAATATTTTTTAGATGTTAGAAATTGGGCTCAATGTCTGTTTTTCTAAAAAACTAAATTTTTTGCTAAAATGGCAGCCTCTGCCCATAATCCACGAGACTTCGACTACTCTTGGTGATGTCTGGCCAAATAAGCCCAATTTCTCACATCGAAAAAAACTTCCCTGCAAAACGGCACTTAAAACCGTGTATTTTTTCGGCCTCAAAACGAAAAGTAATATTTAGCCTACTATTTTAATCTCCGTGATTTATATCTCTAATAAACATTGGTGCAAACCCAACTGATATATCAAAAATGATTTTCATTACTCACAAAGGACATTATTATTTCAAAATTTTCATTAATTTGAATTCATATTTAATTCATTGATTGCTGTTGGAGCAATTTTCACAAAGTCATTTTTTCGATGTGAGGAATTGGACTCAGTATCTGTTTTTCTAAAAAAATAATTTGTTTGCCTAAAATGGAAAAGTTTCGGCAAACCTAACGTAAAGCTTAACTTGAACAGAAACCTTTCCATTTTAGCCAAACAAATTTTTTTTCGATAGACACTAAGCCCAAAAAAATTTTCGGAATAACTTTTTTTTTCGTACTTCCCACAGTCTTAACGCAAAATCGTATTTTTGTTTTCCACAGATATAGCAAAAAGAATTTGCATTGTTGTTAAAGAACATTATTCAAAGCTTTTCATTAATTTGGATTCATATTCAATTATGTATAACTTACCTTTCTCAACTGAACTAGTCCAACGTATTCTTTAGCTTTATCTCCCCAGATTAATACCCGAATTCGTTCTTTTGAAGCGTTGTTGAGAACGAACGATAGAAGCGCACTTGGGACGCCTTTGAGTGTAATAGATTTTAATCCATCGATCGCGTCTACATAACCTTTAAACTCACTGTAAATGAAATACATAAAATAATACTATTTATTACATATTTTATATTAAATTAAAAAGATTAATCGAATTAATATCTAAACATATAAATATACTTACATCATTTTGTCGTTAGGACAAAATTCTTGAATTTTTTCATCCGTTGTGAAAAATGGATCCATTTTTATTTTTTACTTTTACTACGTAGTAATAATGAAATCTCAAGAACGAGATTAATCTAGAGAACGACACAAAAATCGATGACAAACTCGTTTTAAAAATAGAAAACTTGGCAATATTTTAGGAAAATAGTGGTCACTCAGTTCAATCACTGCTGGCGATTGCGTATTGCGATGGACACAGCACATTGATCACATCATATTTCCGCGTTTCCGTTTACGCTTTCCAGTTCATTACATTTCTAGGCCAAGGTCCATATATAATATTGAAGTAAGTATTAAGGTGCTATCATACCTCGAAAATAAAATTGCTTGCTCAATGGAAATGAGTGAAAGATTTTCATAGAGATATTACAGATAGAGTGAGCGTGCCTATAGGTGGGAGTGTCGTGCGAATGAAAAGAAAAAGAATGATGTATTAGAAAGAGAAAGATGTATTTCTATCTCTCTATTTCGTGCGTCAGTAGACAGAGACAGCAATACCTTAATCTAGCTCTCTCTCTTTCTATCGGGGCGACACTTCCACTTGCATGCGCGCCTATGGCATGCTCACTCTATCTGTAATATCTCTATGAAGATTTACCGCTTTGCAAGGGTTGTCCATTTGAAGGTGCAGTCCCATGTTTGGCAGAAAACGTCGGCGTAAAGCAGAAACTCATGAAAGTAAAAGAGACGGACATATCTATTTGTCTCTTTCACTCTGAAGAGATTCTGCGTTACCCCGACGTTTTCTGCTGACATGGGATTGCACCATTTGCACCTTTAGGCTTTGAGTTTTTCATTTTACGTTACCGTATGTTACCGAGAATAGGAGAATTGATCTGGATCTTATCTGTTCGGTTGGTCGTACATACCGTTGCCAACGAAAGCAAAATGAGTGTGTTCAAATTTCATTTATTTTGTAAATTTTGTAAGTTACCTTTCATTTATTTACGTAAGTAACCGCCTTTCGAACTCTAGGTAATAAGACACTTCCCAACCCTGTTTTTTTCATTAAAATCTTTAAATTTTTAAAAATTTTTGACATTTTAAACAAAATCACTTTTTAATTTTGTTTAAAATCTTTACACTTTTCTTTGCATTTTTAATGAAAAAACAGATCATGTTTTGTGTGATTTTAAAAAATGGTTAAAAAATTATGAATAACGAAACAAAATTCAAATTAATGAAAATTATGATTAACGAAACAAAATTCAATTGAGCGAAAATTATGATTAACGAAATCATAATTATAATAACGATACCAAGTAACGAAACAAAATTCAAATGAACGCGCGAAATTTTCGACCGTCGATTGTCGAAAAGCACTATCGATACTTACGCGACAACGAATCAGATTGCCGGAAAGGGCGTTAGGTTTTTTCGACTTCGACTTCATCATCTTTTTAGAATATGATCTCAGACTAGATGCAAGCTAATCCTGAACATGTCACCCATGACTTGCATGATTTAAAATGGTTTCAGTCTAAAGTAATTAACTATTACTTCTTGCAGCAATGTGGCAGAGGTGAACAAGTGGCAATAGAAGTCGGCACAGAAATAGTTGCACAAAATGAGGTAAGATAATTAATATTTTCTGTATTTTTGTACTTACATTAACTTTGTCCCTTCACAATTATGCAATAAATATTTGAAGTTCTATCTAAAACATATTGTATGCTGTTTTACACAGGTGCCAAATAAACATGAGAGAGCTTTACCTTTGAAAGTAATAGAAAATATATATGTCAACTTTCACTGAGAAAATTTGATACATCTTTTGTTCATTTCATTGCAATGATTAAAAAATTGAAGAACATAAATACTTTCAGAGTGACTCATTATCGGTTGATGGTGATTCACTTCATGACAACAATATTGGTGACGATCAACTGAGCTCTGCTTTTGATTTTCCACTAGAAGAAGAAGAAGAAGAAGAAGAAGAAGAAGAAAATGGTTTTCATCATTTTAATATTGATGATCTAAGTGAACAGGCCACTCCAATCAGCGGGTTACAGCGGAAGATACAAGATCCGCGAATATTAGATAAGATAAGTACACCGGTTGTTATAAGTGAAGGGGAACACTTGGTAATGTTACTAAAGTTTGCCCTTTTCGAAAACTTAACTCATACAGCGGTTACTCATTTATTTCAAGCAGTTAATTGCATGTTTGCGTCACCAGTACTGCCAAACACTAAATACTATGTTGACAAACTTTTTTTTTCGTCCGATTTTGCACGGTACCATGCGATTTGTCCTGATGGCGGCAGATACGTTGGAATTTTTGTACGTTTAGATCGCCAAAAAGAATGCAACAGTTGCAGAAAAGCAATTGTACTTCGCGATCCTTAATTCAAAACATTCTACGTAACGTTCCGTATTAAATATGAAATAAGAGCACTGTTAGAACGAAATGACGAGTACTACAATTATGTAGTACAACATAGAGTTCACAAAAGCGGAGTTTATGAAGATATATTTGACGGAAAATTATATAGAGATTTTGTGCAAAGTTTAAATCCTGAAGATAGAAAACGCTACGCGACTTTGATTTTTAATTGCGACGGGGCGTCAAAATTCGAGAGTCAAACATTTTCAGCGTACCCAGTTCAGTTGATGGTAAATGAAACTCCCGTTGAAATTAGAATATCTGAGCCTGTTGTTGCTGCATTATATTTCTGAGACAAAAACCGGATATGAATGTCTAGATGAAAATATTTGTAGAAGAAATGAACGAACTTTCGGATTCAGGAATTTCTTGTGTTATACGAGGGGAAACACGAGTGATAAAACCATTCGAAATTTGTTGTGTGGATTCCGTAGCTCGGGCACCTATGCAGGGTATTCAATAATACAATGGTTTTTATGGATGCAGTTGGTGTAAGCAACAAGGGGAATGGATACCAAATGCATACAATACTGGTGGTTGTGTAAAGTATCCAATTTTGAGTACAATGCCTTAAGAGAGGACATAAGAAAACTTTTTCCAGTGTTTACAATTTGTACTAAGTCCCCCACAAACTACAATTCTTGAAAATCCTGGAACTTCTGAAATACAACAGCAACAGCAAAGCTCTAATTAAACCTACTCCACTAATTGTATTGATGAAGAACAACAAGAGGTTACTGATAATCATGAAAATAATTCAGGAAACTTTGGAGCGAGATTCTGAGAATTACATAGTTTTGAAGGAGATTTTATGGTAGCGGAGAATGTCGGTCGGGTAGAACGTTGAGCGGGTAGAACGTAGAGTGGGTAGAAGGGAGAGCGGGTAGAACGGAGACGGAAAATAAATCTCGACGTATTTTAATAATTTCTGTAACTTAAACTCAACGTAATTGTTAAACAAATAATTTAAGATAAAGGAATTCGATCTTTAGACTCGGCATACAAGAGTTTTTAGCGGATTACATTTATCGACGTTACCTGTCTTCCCCTCAGCGGTAAATACGGTAAGACTGTGAGAGAGGTTAAAAGTTTCGGTGGACAAAGTAAATTGAATTTTAGTATATTTCCCTAGTCTAAAGTATTGAATAATATTCTTAACGGCACCTAACGAATATTATTCAAGTTGGTTTGATTTATCTCTCTCAGTAACTCTTGACGAGAACAAATCAAGTTTTCCTAATCTTATACTGTTATTTGTTTAAAAAAAGAGATGGAAGGTGATCTCTCAAGTGACAGATATTATTAGAAGCACCTAACTAATAATATCTGAGTTAGATTTTGACAACCATAGTAGCTCCTATCGATTGTGACAATCGTACACCTTTAAGATCAGACTTCGAGAGTTCTGAAGTCAGCTCAGGAAATGGCAAGTACAGTAGAGCCTGTCCCTTGCGATTTCACCCTCGCTTTGCCTATCATAGTGGCACCTATCGATAGAAAAAGCATTTTGAGCTTTCACTGGGCGAGAGTCTCTCCGACCTGGTCGGTGGGACTCGCCCAGCGGAACTGAAGATTTGCAAGCAGAGCGACTGCTTTTAATGAATGTGCCAATAATGGCCAACGCCCGGAGTAGGGAGGGTTGGAGTGGGAGACGCGTCTAGCAAGGCTCGGAAACGAGAGCCGGTGTAAGTGCGCAAGCGTATAATCTCTCGTTACAATATAATAGGTACATTTGCATAGCAATTGATGTTGTTTGCAATATTTATCGACTTGCGATTCTCGAGATAAGATAGATTATCTCGTCGCTTTTTTCAGGCGATGGGCGACGGAAGTAGGTGACGCTGTCGCGTGATTGCGTGAATCGCGCCAGTGGGTATGCAGCAACAGTACTTCAGGCGATTCTAAATAAAATATTTAATTCAATATCAAAATCAATAAATACCGTTTACAATATATTGATCTGTAATGTTCCAGGACTTGAGGCAATGTTTACCTGGCATGCGCTATACACGCATGGCGCCCCTCGATAGATTTTATTTTTTTAAGCCATGAAATATACCTATGAAAAATTTGAGTAAAGTATATGTTGAACTAGACAACATAAGCCTTTACAAAATAAATTTTACACAAATCTAATTACCTTCTCTGATAAGAATGTAAAAAGTAAAGGTGCTTCTCTTAAACATAACCTCAACAAATTTTTTTTAAGTTTGAAAACATTTCTTTTAACCCTATTTTTTATTTGACAAAATTAAAATTTTTTCTCCAAAGTAGTCTTGTGAGTGATTAAAACATATTTTGACCATCAAAATCGGTTCAGTCGTTTTCGAGAAAAATTAATTTTTTATTTTAATTTCTCCCTCCATAATTCATCCAAAAATTAAATTTTTGGGTTATGCTTTGGAGGAATGTTATGTTACGTGGGTGGCCATCTATGGTGGTAGTATCAACTTGATATGAGCGGGGACAAGTTTAGCATGCTCATCCCTCTAGGCCCCTTTCTCAATTATTAAATTATTTATGGTTTTCCAGCATCTATCCTGGATGTGTTCGAACTTGAGTTCCTAAAAATCTTTTTACAATTTAATCCTCTTTTCTGCGACCCAAACTAAAATTGCTAAATTTGGAATCTAAAATTTGTATTACTTTAAGACCTTTATGACAATAATCTGGAACCCATTCAACCCTTATATGTTAATTCTTTTATTACTGTGAACCTTGTACAAATGTACATCTTTACCTTAATTGTATCTCTAGCCATTAAGAATTTTGTTACGGTCAAATAAAGATGTACACCCTACACTTTAGGTATTGGACTTTTTCGTCACATGTGCAGTTGAAACTTACAGCACGCGTCTGACGCGTATAAAGTTCTAGCATCAGTTACAGACTTGAGAAAATGCCCAAAATTAATGTAAATTCATCTAGAACCAAATGCCTTTGATAAGATGAGGGTTTATTTACCAACGCGGTCAAAATTTTAAATAATTATAATATAGAAATGTATAATTAACTTTGAATATTGACATCAAAACGAAAATTTTAATTTTAGGTTTTTAGTCAGACTATAACATCACACCGCGCTTCGCGCGCCTATATAATTGCTTCACGTGACGCACTTGTGATGATGTCACGTGACCATCTCTCAAACAATCAGATCACGAATAAACTGCGGACAGGTCATCTATTTTTTAAGAAAGGATAGTGGCAAATGGGTTGCGCGAATATCGAAAGTACGTAGCTGAATTAGAAGGCTGTGAAAATACAGCACTATTTTATGAGGAAATTAATCGTCTTTTTGATGCTCTAAACAGAACCTCGAATGAATATACGATACTGCAATATACGAATACTTTTAATAATGCATATCTGGTCATTAAATATTTTCTTTTGTGACTCAATACCTGAAAGGAAGAAGTAAATTGTGGTTTTATATTGTGCAAAGAATTGTTCACTTCCAACACTTCCGTACGTCTAAGAGTCACGTTGACATCAATGATAGATATAACTACATATCTAATTAAGATTCGAAACTTTGAATGTGTTAAAAGAGGCAGAATTAATCAAGATCCTTTAGAGATAAATTATTATATAAAAATATCACAGAAAAGAGAACTGCGGAAATTCTTGGAATTTTTTACATTGTTATCAGAGAGAATGTATTAAATTTGTGTAAAATTTGTCTGTCTGTAGATTTTAGTTTGTTAGCACGATAACTTTCGAAAAAATTGACCGATTAGATTGGCCTTTGGTATATTTGTTTAGTGTCCTAAAATGAAGGTCAAGTTCGTTGGCGAGCCATTTTGGATAAAAATTCAAAAAGTTGGAGCATTTTGAAAAGTTTTAAAACCACTTTTTTTTAATTTACAAATTCTATGCACGGATGTTCGTAATACTCAAAAAGTCGTACAATTTTTTCTAAAAAATTTTTTGGATAAAAAAAAATTGAAAGACTTATAACATATTGAAAATCCAAAAAAATAAAAGATAACTTAAATTAAAAGCCAAGCAACTTACGATATGAAAAAAAGTCTAAAGATGAAAAATGTTTCTTTTTTAACTCCCTCTAGAATAGGCATAACAATTTTTTGAATATCCTTAAAAAATCGAAAATTCAAATTTTTAGCTAAATAACGCGATACAGAGAAAATTATAAGAAACATAATTATTGGCCTTAAAAAGATCTACAAGTTCTCCTTTGGCCGATTTTCAATAGGATGAGTACTTTTCGTTTTAATCATGAAAAATATTGTTAAACAGAGTCGAGCGCGAGGTTTAAGTGAAATATCGAGCGCGAGTGCCTGATGAGAATGTGCTCCTTAAGGTCGATAGAACCTTAAGTAATTTAGTTTTCGTTTGCATTCCATTCCATTTTGTACTAATTTAAATAAAAACAGGCGCAACACGGAGCGCGAAACGCGACGTGTGTATGAGAATGTGCCCACGTAAGCGGGCAGTTTTTTTTCATAACCAACCCTAATTCTTGGGATTTTGCACATTCGTGTGTGCTCGACAGCTTGAGATTTTTATATTTAGGAAGGCTATTTTGAATGAGAGAAAATAAAATCAACATTAAGATAATAATAATATCTGATAAGTAGTAAATCGGAAAAATTGAGGAAGGCAATTGTGAATGAAATTTATGACTTTACACTTCAGTTCTATAATTAATAAATACGTTTATTCTTACTAGAACATCACACCGCGCTTCGCGCGCCTATATAATTACTTCACATTACGCACTTGTGACGATTCCACGTGACCATCTCTCAACCAATCAGATCACGAATAAACTGTGGAGAGTCGACAGGTCATCTATTTTTTAAGAAAGGATAAACAATGACCATCAAAAGTAAACACAGCTACCATTTAAAATGAATCAAGACTTGATAGATATACGCTTATTGTAATTCGAAATAACTTATCGCCACGAAATAAATAAGACAATCAAATATAATCGAGAATATTAAAAGAAAAGAATCAATAAAATGAGCGTGAAACAATATAAGTAATACAACTAGAATCTCTAAAAAAAATTTACGAAATCAAACCAAGAATATGAAGATCAATGAAAATTCAGAGATAAATAGGAGAGACATATAGAAGAACGTAAATATACATAAAATAACATAGTCGACCAAAGAAAGCGCAATCGGCGCAGCAAATGAATAATATAAATCATCAATTATAACCGTTACGATACCCTTCGCCTTTCAGTCCTAACGACGTAGAAAAATTGTAGTCGATACCCAAGCAAACGGCCAACCATAGGACATTACACAGAAGGGGCCTATCGTAGAAATCGGTAATCAGCAAATAATGGGCATCACGAATAGCGTAAAAATTATGCCATCAAAAATGAAATAATATTAGCGAAGCCCAAAAGGAAATAAAATAAAGCAAAGCGCCACACTGCATCAAACAAGAACACAACACTTTTATCAAAACCAACCACTATTTTTGTATAATAAATATTTAGGGAAAAGACTAGAAGAGACTTTGCCTTTCAGAATCAATCTGAGCTCGAGAGAGTGGCGCAAAGATGCTCGATGGTCAAGCGAGCAATCAATAAGTAATTGATTTCCTAAATTACACCAACTCACTTATCACTAAGACTCTCCCCGCTCCCCACTCTACCGATCAAATAATACAAATGATTGGTTTTGCTAATCGCTTATCACATTCATACTTATTTTAATATTGCAAGAAGGGCGCTGAATTCAAATACACCGCTTCATTTGCATCAAATAATTTATATGCTCCATTAGCTGTAAGAGAGTGAATGAAGAGATGAATGTATAAAAATTGAGTGAGATCGATGGATTAAACTAGTTTACTATTATATGTTGTGACGTTGCAGATTTTAATCTGTAACGTCAAAGATATAATTAGCCCACACCGGAGACAATAGTAATTTTGACTTGCGTTGTTCGAAAATTAACAACCAGAAAGAGAGCCACACCACAAACTTTTGGAGCACTCTCGAAAATATAGACTAGAATCTAATTGCTTTTGAATATATGTATTTTTATTTAAACTTCGAGCCATTCGGAATCATGAAGCATATCAAGCTAAGATCGAGGATTTGGATTTTATTGAAGGAAGGACGATATATTTGAATTTGTCGTGAAGAAAGGAAGGAAGCAACTAATTAGAATATCGTTAGTATTCGAGTATTTTTCTACTGTCGACCTAAAAATCGATAAATTTTTATGAGAGGTCCAATCGTTCAAACACAATAGTTCACGTGTTATCACATACAGTATGTAATTATTTAATTCTAAATGATTCTAATAATAAATACATTTTCTAATATTAAAAGTCTGGAGGAAGCTGTTTTAATTTTTTCGGTTTATAAATATACTATATAATTATAACGTTTAAACGTTTAAAACTTCAGCACAATTGTAATTGTAAATATTATAACATTTTATTTTAGTAGCTTACTTTAAGTAAAATTCATAATCTAATGTGTAAACCGAAAAATTAAAATATGTAGCCTCCAGACTTTTAAAATTATAAACTTTATTTATGAGAATCATTTGGAATTATATAAACAATGACAAATTATAAGTATACTAACAAGTACATAATTATTTTGCTTTAACTAATAGCTTAGAATTACTAGAAATTTTTAAATCTTAAAAATCGAAGTCCCAGCAAAATAAGTAAAATATAACTAAATTCTAAGAAGTATTAATTGAAAATATTATGCACTGTTTTAATATTTTCGGTTAATAATATATATAATTTTAACGTTTATACATTTAAAACTCCTGCACAAAATCATTTAAAGTTAATTAATATTAATATAATATTATACATAATTGTATTATCATGCAGTTAATTATATACTTTACTCATTTGCATATTATAATAGATGTATAAGAATCGCGCGCAACATTCAAATCATTAAAATTACCAATTTCCTGAATCTTTTTCTAATAAGTGCGAATCAATGGTATAAATTGAATCAGAATATAATATCATTATAAAATGAACACTAATTATATATAATAATATATACTATTTATATTAATATCACATTTAAAATATTTTACTCCTGAAAAAACAGAACCTTAAAATCTACGTACATAAGAATCGCGCGAAATATTCAAATCATTAAAATAACCAATTTCTTGAATTTCATTCAATTTGCAGATCCAAATAGAAATAAATAAATGTTTTAATCTATTCTATTATAATATAATCCTAATATTAACATTAATAATATATATAATAGTAATAATATTAATATTCTTCACCTGAAAACCCTAACCTCAACATCAAAACGCATCGAAATATTAAAATCGACAATTTCTGCATTTTCCTTCATATGTGAATCTAGGAGATATAAATAGCATAGACCGCCCGAAGTTTTCCGAAGGCAATCGTACATCTTCGGGTTTTCAAACTCATAAGAGGAGAATTTGCTGCGCGCGCAATCATTACGGTCTCCTACTTATTTCATTATGTCAAGTTCGTCTCGTTTAAAATCTGCGACCACTGCACTGGACAAGATGGTGTGCCTATAGTTAGGCGCACTGGGATACGGTATAGCCCTACCGTTATATCCTTCGGTTCTCTTCTGCAGTTTTACTCATTAAAAGATTTTCTAATGTTAATCTGTCTTTTAATCCTTTATAACTCTGAGAAGTGCTATCTAATATTAATTTTAATATTTTTGTGTTGTTGGTTAGAACTTGGTTCATTTTACTGTTGTCATGGGTCCATGACCCACAACTAATAATTCATAGATAGAAATTGTGATACAGTAAAACGAACGCATATCTACGCCCACTTGTGAACTTTGCGTAATCAGACACACTCGAGCTAATTAGTCAAACCACAAAGAAATCTCGTCGCACGGATCAAAGACACCGCGCTTCGCATGTATGCCTCGTTCTGCGCGGAAAAATTGATTCATTTTTTCCTTGCATGAACTAGAATTGATTCATTTTTTCTTTGCGAGAACTAGAATTAATTCATTTTTGAATCCAAAAATCCCTCAACATCTTAATTAGCATGAATCATGAAACACACAAAATTCGACTAATATAAGATACCCACATCGGATTCAGAAGTCAGTGCAGAAAGAACATCGCCGCGAAACACTACAGGAGGAATACAATACCAACGCGGAACCCTGTAATTCATAGTACTATAGAGTTCAGTGTAATCAGAAACCACCCCAGTTTACGATACCAGTTGATTAAAAACTCTCATGTGAAGTTTAAGAAACTGTTTAAAAACTCTCAAGTGAACTTTTGATAAACTATTGATGAACTATTAGTGAACTTTGAAGTGAATGTTAACTTAGTTATTATACAACGGAATTATTTCTACGCTCCTACAAACAAAACTATTGTAAGTACTCAACGAATATTCTTGTTCCAATCAGTTCTGCCTCTGAAGTTGAAACTCTTCTTTGTAATATCCCCCCCCCCCTCTCTCTCTCTCTCTCTTTCTTACCAATTGAATTTATTTATGTATTGATGATTAAAATATCCAATCGACTCTAAATCTTTTAATTTACAACAAATATGTTTGCACACGGATTCTTGAACATCAAATCATAACAAATTATTAACAATTGTATTTATGATTAAGATATTAAATCAATTTCATATTAATTTATGACAAATATATCTGCGCACTGATTCTTGAACATTAAATTATAATAAATTATCAACAACTGCATTTATGTATTAATGATTAAAATGTCCAATCAGTTGAACATTCATATTAATAACAAATATATCTGCGCACAGATTTTTGAACATTAAAAGTATTAAAAAATTGTATTTATGTATTAATCATTAAAGTATTCAATCAATTTGACATTCATTAGTATATATATATTTATGCACGGATTCTCGAACATTAAGTTGTGGTAAATTATTTATGTATTGATGCTTTAAAATATCCGACCGATTTGGCTATAATAAAATATATACACCCATTAATTATAACAAGTAATTTATACATTAACTCTTAAATGTTTATCAGATATTAATTTTTAAACATTCGACCTTTAAACAAACACTTTCTTTGTAAACAAACATTCCTGAATGCCGTTATATTTGAATAAATCTATTAAATTAAAACTAAATCCTATTTTATTTACCTTAGCTAATCTGTTGGCTATCCTCAACCCGAATTAACCTTCTCACGAGGGTTAATAAAAACGAGGAATTTAGGGAAGATAAGAAGGTACTATTTTATAAATATAATTCAATTTTAGACGTCACACTGTTATCAGAATATACTTGATCAAATTCGTGGTTTATAGTTTCAATGTAATTTTGAGACAGTGTTCCAAATAGAGTTTTAGATACATCTCCAACAAAATTAAAGAGATCTCTTTTAAAACGAGTTTTTCCCATAATGTTATGTAGCAAGATTTCTTTGTTTTTTAGCCTGTTGTATCTGGCACTTATAGCATGGATTGTACATTTTAATACACAATTTATGTCGCAATTTTCATTTAGAACAAGGAAACAAACAACTGGATTCTCCCCCTTTGAACTATCATTTGGAAGAGAACCAAACATCCCATCAACGATACAACAAAGTTTTACTCAAATTTTTCTTGGATTAGCTCTCTTTCTATGGGTGTAATTAGAGGGTCTCCTACTATGAATCTAATTAACGTTAGTTTTTTTGAAGCTATATTATCTATCATCTATCTTAACTTTCTTATCCAATTTTCTTCGTTGAATCGTGGTAGGTCTTCCTTGGTTATATGTTTCCAAAGTTTTCCTACAGCATTAGGTTTTATCTTGATTTTACCTTGTAACGGTATGGCCTGCCGTTACACATAAATACGCCTGTATGTAGACAACCATACATTTAATTACTAAAAATCATAGAGCGAAGATAAAGCACCTGAGCGTAGACTACCTGAGCTACGATTATCGGCATTATAGAGAGCGATCAAAATATCGATTGAAAAATGATTCAGCTGGATTTCGCTAGGCGCGCAGAACCCCGTCTTCTCGCGAACGATTTAGTTTCACGAGAGGTTAAAAGACGAGCATTTGATCCCAGCCGTCACTCGTTCACGAGTAGCCTTCGAGCTCGTGCTGGGCATGGCCCAGCGCTCTTAAGTGACTTTATTTTGCTGGCTAGCAATAGCCAGGTACCTGAGATCTTCACGGACCATTCGCCATCGGACATCATGAGAGGTCACTACGAGAGCCTAGCAGAGTACTTGGAATCATCTTCTGAGCCAAGCAGCCTATCCAGGATCTTCTCGGCATTTTCTACTTGGGCGTTTCAAACGAACTACGAGGTAGTATAATACCTAGGAAACTTCGTACGCTGTACCAGGCTGGAGTTTCCTAGAAATATACTTTATTTACTCGCCATATTTGTCATGTTCCTTTGTACGCTGTACCAGACTGGGGGAACTTGACAAGATAAGGCACATCACCAGGGCTGACCACATCGTCGCGGTTACTATTCGGAGGGACGACTTACGTTGCGCGTGTAACTTCGCGGCGTGACGTCATAACGAGACGTTCTTAACAAGCAGAGTGTTTTCGAACGGGTAAACTTCTCGCCAAGTGATAACTTTACGGTAAAGTGACCATAACTAGACAAAGACGTCATCAGAACGACTTAGATTGATGTGCCATTGGGAATCCCCAGAACTAGGGATACATTCAATATATCGGTGTTAGTTTCGTTGCGAATCAGAGGTTTTGTATCACTTTGTAATAATTCAAGTAAATTTGCGTAGCGGTTTTGTAATTCAGTTTCATCTCCGTTCTTTTACTTCAAACTCTCATATTTGGACTTAGAGGCATTTATCGTGCTCATGGTTTGCGATGTACTGATCTTAATTTATATCGAGTCTTTATTATCAACGAGTTTAAGATTGTCTCGAGCCTTTCCGTTGCCGTGACACGGTACTATCTTCGATTTTTCTACTTTACCTGAATAAACTTTGTTATTGATTATTGAATTCATTGCGTATTTACTTCCCTTCCTCAGGAACCGTCCCACTCCTACAATTCTAGCCTATAAGAGAGCATAAATTCTGTTATAAGAATATCCAGTCATTCTACGAAGACCAGCCCTAGAGGAGGAACTATTACAACCTGATACAGGGTCTTGTTCCAATGCATAAAATACTGATATAAATTTTCTGATACTAATTGCTCTTCTTCAGATTCTAATTCGGATGTGGCTTCATTTTCTTCTGAGTGTTCTCTCATTTTATTTATCGGGAGTTTTATTTTGTCTTTTCCTTCGAGGATACTCTTTTCTCGAATGATGGGGGTATCAAAAGTTTTGATCTCTGCCAATGCAACTTCTAATTTTTCTGAGGATGTTTCTGCATTATCCATGGAATGTGTAATAATATCTTGGTGGATAGGGAATAATCTGGAGAGGCAATCTGTCACTTTGTTCTCTTTACATTTAACGTATTACATTTCGTAATCATATTCCTCCATTCTTAACTTCCATCTTAGTAAGCGTGAATTAGGGTCCTTTACATTATAAAGCCATATTATTGCTCTGTGATCCGTTTGAATTTTAAATTTGTTTCCTAAGAGATATAGTCTCAGTCTTCTCATGGCCCAAATTATTGCTAACAGTTCTTTTTCTGAAGTTGTATAATTTTCTTCAGGCTTATTGAATGTTCTTGAAATAAATAGGCAGAGGTGTCCATTTTGTAACTTTGATTTGAAGCATCAGTTGTTAAGGTAAATTGTTGTTTAAAATCAGGGAACTTTAGTACCGTTTGCGAACGAGATGGATTTATTCCTCGGCGGAGAAAAAGTTTCGGGTGAACTGTGAGTGGGGATATAGATGGCGTCTCCTTCAAATAATTCTTCCGGGGGAGGCAATGGACGATTCGGGCTGAAATAGAGGGCAGTCACTGTGAGGTAATCGCGGGGTTTCTCGACGGAGGGTCGGATGGGCGATAGTGGGAGAACCGCAGAATAATCAGGCCCGATATCGGGGATCTCACGCGTTGTGAGGGGCTCGTTAGATTTTACCGGATTCGCGATGGAATGAGAGAGAGCTTCCGCACGTTCTCTCTTCCCGAGACTGTTACGGGGTTTTCCACGCCATTTTCGTTTGCGTTCGGATACGTTCATGGAACCAAGAGGGGGGGGGGGAGCCGGAAACGCGTGACAAAGTAACACGGTCGAAGGTATAACACCTCACGACTCGACGTGTTTGACGCGATACGATCGATGGTCTGACACCACACGACTACGCGTATGATAAGAATTTAGTTGGTGGTTAACACCACTCGACTTAGCGTAATTAAATCTAACACTATCGACGATACCGCACTACAAAACCGAATCACTTTTAACCTGAAATGAGAGATCACATGAATTGAATAAAATAAACTATCCCTGTTGGTAGGGAGTAGAAAATTTGGAAGGGTATTCGTCGGTTAAAAGAAACACTCGATTATACACTTGGGTACACTATTTATTAAAGAAGAAAATGGTGAGTATAAGTCCCAACAGAGAAGAAGAGACTCGTCTGTGTGGGCAGAGATTTAGAAAAATCTGCTTCACTGTCGAAGATGTGAACATCGACTGACTAAGAGAAACAGGACTCGCAGACCCTTCGGTTGTAAGACGCTTTCGGTCAGGAGAGAGGGTAGAGTCCCAGCCAGAGGGTTGGCCAGCGATGACGACAGAGAGGGAAACACTGGCCTGAGTAGGGATAACTCACCGTCCCTCCTGACTTCGAGCATCTAAATTAAAAGTTAAATTTAATAATAAAAATTATGATTAAAATAAAATTCAAGTCCTAAATTAAGATATTTACATTTAAGAATAATACTGCTATTGTAAATATTATTTGTAATTAATTTATTTTAAAACATATAGGAGATTCTCGTTAACATTGTATTAGGTTAGTTTTTCCTTTTAATTAATAAAAATAAGCTTCCAATGGTTGAAATATCACTGAAATTTGATAAGAATTTCAACGATAAACGAAAACAGTGGAAAGTTTTAGTTTTATAATTTTTAAGGAGCAAGAGAGACAGTGTGTATGAGAGAGAGAGAGAGAGAGAGAGAGAGAGAGAATAAGGAAAACCGAATCTATTAGAGGATAGTTGTGATTGGGTCTGAGGTAAGCATCAGTAATTTGGGTCAGCGGTCAGATGCTGGGTT
This sequence comes from Synergus japonicus, assembly GCA_900474275.1. NCBI lineage: Eukaryota > Metazoa > Arthropoda > Insecta > Hymenoptera > Cynipidae > Synergus > Synergus japonicus. The sequence goes on from UCOH01000510.1 coordinate 18,080, forward strand.
AGGGATATCAAGGTCGGCTTTCGCGAGGATTAAGGAAATAAAATTTGGGTCGGCGGTCAGATGCTGGGTTAGGGATATTAAGGTCGGCCTTTCCGAGGATTAAGGAAATAAAATTAAATAGAGGAAAATATTAAGATTTTAATGGGAGGGCCCTAAGCGGAATTAAAGGAATAAAATTAAGTGTAAAGGAAAATTTTAGGAATTTAATGGTAGGGCCGTAAGCTGTTGAGGCAAACTCGAATACCAAGCGCCAAGGAATGAGTCAAAATGTATAATTTAAAAATTTCCTTGGTGCTCCTATAAGCTTGCCTTATAACAGTGTCCAGTCCAATATAGTATCTTTTTGGGTTAGCTTTGTAAATGGTGTTGCTATGCTAGAAAAGTTTTTTATGAATTTACTATAATAGCCTACCAAACCCAAAAATTATTGCACATCTTTCACTGTCTTTAATTCCTTAAAGTTTTTAATTGCTTCCATTTTCACGGGGTTCGGTTGAATTCTGTCTTTAATTATTAAATGTCCTAAATATTCGAGTTCTGGTTTTAAGTATTCACATTTTGTGGGTTCCAATCGAAGTCCGAGTTCCTTGATTTTTTGTAGTACGATTTCCAAATTCTTGTTGCGTATTTGGATAGTTTCTCCGAAGATAACTATATCATCGATGTATATAAAACAATGTACGCCAATTAATCTGTGGAAGGCTCTATCCATCATCCTTTGAAATGTAGCAGGTGCGTTCTTGAGATCAAAGGGCATTCTGTTGTACTCAAAATGTCCTTGAGAATTTGAAAACGCTGCATATTTTTTGCATTCTTCTTTCATTGGTATCTGATGGAAACCGGCAGATATATCAAAGGTTGAGAAAAATTTGGCTTTTCCTATTTTATCTAATATATCATCGATTAATGGTAAAGGATAGGCAAAATTAGACACCTATCTACACAATGCTTAGTATCCTTGTTTAGCTGTCTATAATCTATTACCATACGTAATTTGTTCCCTTTTTTGGGTATTATCCAAAGTGGTGAATTAAATGGGGAATTGGAATGTATAATTATTTCTTTTTGTAGGAGTTTGTTAGTTTCTTCAAAAGAAAATTCTCTGTGCTTTTCTGGTAGGTTATGAGATTTTAGATTTATCGTTTTTCCAGAATTTAGAACGATTTCATGTTCTGTTAGATTTGTACACGGAAAAGGGTCAGTTGGTAGAGTAAAAACTTCGTTACTATTATTTTCTTGATGTTTTCTAATTTGCTGGGTTCAATGTGATCTAAGTTGAGTAGTTTCATTAGTTCTGGAATTCGTTCATTATTAACAGGTAAACAGCCTCCTTTTTGGAAGTTCTTCACGTCTCGGGAAGTTATTTTATTAATTTTTTCAAAATTTATTTTGTCTGAAATTGGTATTGGTTTTTAGTGTAATTATAGATTGGTAAAGAGATTTTATTGTTCTTTATTCTGTAAAATCCATATGGGATATTCTCACTATTTTCTATCCATATATCTTGGTCTTTTTCTTGAGAAGTGTAATCCTATTATTCCGTCTTTTGATAGTGGGAAATCATTAGGTATGATGTGAAATAGTTGCTTTTTTTCAAAATAGGTTAAGTACACCGCTTGTGTGGAAGTATGTTTATCTTTTCCCATAACGAAGTTTTTTACTAACTTAAATTGTTTATCGTTAGGGTTGAGGATTTTTTCCTTTATCAAATTTAATGTTGCTCCACTATCTACGGGTAATTGGTAGGTTCTTCCTCCTCTTTTTCCATAGACTGATTGCAGTCTTCCATGTACTGCTGACACTCTGCATTCTCTTCGTAATCTATTTGTTCTTGTATTTCTCCCGGTTCCATTATTTGGTGACTTTGATATTCCTCTTCGTTGATTGTTCGTGCTTGAGGAGGTCTCGTTTGAAATTAGCCTGACTGAAAATTTTGGTTTTTAACTAAGCATTGTGTAGATAGGTGTCCAATTTTGCCGCATTGTTCGTGTTGGTGGGATAGGTGTTCTAGCTGGCTGTGATTCTTTTAGCCACATTTCTGTTTCCATTGCCATGTTTTGAGCTTCGACTAGGGTTGTAGGTTTTAATAGCCTGATTTGTAATCGGATTTCTTTTTTGAGTTTTAGTAGATATCTATTGACGTTTTCTGTTTCTTCGATTTTTATTCTTATACGTTTTTCCATGGAGCTTATGTGCTGACTTTGTATGCTATAATTCACTTCATTTGTGATTTTTCTAAATCTGAGGGAGAAATTTTGAACTGTTTCAGTTATTCCCTGTTTATAACTTTCTAGCTTTGACTTTAATGCTAGGAATGTGCCTGTTTGCTTTAAATTTTGTCTTAAGGGGTCTACCCACTTTAGACGCGCAAAAATAAGGCTATTTTCAAGAATTTTGTTCATAATTTTAAATTAAAGATATTGGTACATAAGATGTTACATACAAAAAATGCATTTTAGGCATACATGAAATTTTTTTTAAATTCATTTTAGTGAATATTGGTAAATAAAAATGATGGTTGAAAGAAGATAAAAAAAAGGAGGGTGTACGTTGTTGATGTTTTCTCTGGGACAGATGGTCTGAAACATAAAAATGAAACGGTTTTAGATTCAGCAGATAAATGTCTATTACGCATATCATACGATTTTTGATTTTTTCAAAATTAACAAAATGGCGGACATTTTTCGAAAAGTAAGGAAAAAACACGTATTTTTTCACCTTTTCTGGCGAAAAAAAAATTGTTCAAATCAAAATTTCAAAAATCGTATGATATGCGCTATAGTTATACTCAAAGAATATGTGGTAAAATTTAGGGAAGGATCGGTTAATTAGTTTCAGAGATTTTATCAACAAGCTGTCCAAAAACGTTGTTTCGAGAAAAACGCTATTAAATTTTTTTTCAACGAAAAATCATAAAGAAATCTTACCTGGCCTTAATCAGCGATGCTTGCACTGATGAAGAAAAAATGTCGTTTTTAACGGTTCATAGCATGATCCAACCCACACAAGATCTAGCCACGCGTAAGTAAAAAAATCACAGTCGATCAGAAACAATATCAGCAGTAGACAGTACTCCGTACTGCTCCGACCGTAGCGGATTAGCGCGCTCGGGTAGACTAGTCCGATCTTTATGAAATATTAGTATGATATTTTCAGATATATATACTTTCAAAAAATGCAAGAAAAAAATGGATTTTTTGAAAATTCTAAAGTGGGTAGAGTTTTCTTTAGTTTGTATAATTTTACTCTACTTGGATGAAGGATTGGTCGAAATACGTATTTTTGCAAAAATGGTGATGAATTTTCTATAAAAATTGATTTTTAGGGATCTGAAAATTCAGTTTTTTCAGTCCGAAAAAAATGTTTCTTTCAAATGGGAATTTCTTCGTCCAAGTATGAGATAATATTGTTATAAAGTAGCCTGAAAAAAATTTAATTGATAGGTGACATTGTTTTTGAAAAATCGTGGACACCGCAACGGCACTTTTTGAAAAATCACATTCCGAGATAATCGTGTTTAAAGTTTCGAATACTTGTAGGTAGTGCACTTGGAAGTAATGCGCTGTTGACAGTTGTAACTTAGGTTCTAGTGCTGAGATCTCTATGAAATTTGGAGAAAATAATCTTAAAAGGATGTACTTTAAAAAACTGCAACAAAAATATTTTCGATTTTTTCGACCAAGACAAGTGTATATAACCCCTTAAGGGCATGTATTACTTACCCGATCCCTATCTTACCAACATTTTTTTCTCTGTAACGCTATGTCTACATTTATTGAGATACCACATTGAAAATTTCTATATTTGAAGCTATAGCCTTAAGGTACGTTTGTCTAGTCTTAAATATTGACATTTAAAAAAACAAAATTTTTTCAAAATTGTTTTGTTTCATTTTTACAAAATTTTAAGCCAAGACGAACATACATTAGCATATTTTCTTCAATTTTATAAATTTTCAACTTGATATGTTTATAAATGTAGACGTAGCGTTACAGAGAAAAAAATGTCGGTAAAGTAGGGATCGGGTAAGTAATACAAGCCCTTAAAGACTCGTATAAACCTTCGTTAGAATTTATTAGGATAAAGCGAATGGCTTTTTCTGCGTTTCCTTTTAGTCTTTGAGCGATGATGAAGTCAAGTAATATGTTTGGTTGGGAACATCTCAATTTTGGTTTTTTTTTTTTTTGCTTTGATGAAGTCTTCTCCAATATCATTCTGTACATTTGGGGTAGTTATAGTCAAGGATATCTTTGGCTTTCAAAATTTCATCCTCGCTAGTATTATTTTCCTGGGTCGTATGTCTTTCTCTTTCTTTTCTTAGTGTCTGATTTCTTTTGCGTCTGTTTTCTGCTCCTTCTCTTTCTTCTTGTTCTTCTTCAGTTTCATCCGCCGTAAGCATTCTATTGTCTGTTTCTACTTCCGCATGCATTCCAACTTTATTGGCTAATTTCGTAATTTCCTCAATCCTATTGTCGTTTTCTTATCTTAATGTGCTCTGTACAAGCGCAATTGCGTCGACTTTAGTAATCAATTGTTGAATAAGTTGATCTATTGGAACAGTCGCAAATGAAGAGGGTGCGGTTGGTGTTGACATGATAGCTATAGTAATGGAATCGTTAGGGAGGAAAGAAGAATCGGTATCTGACCTGTCCGTGATGTATGCTCTCTGGTTACGGTATGTCAGTATGAGTCACCTGTTTGTATAATGAGTTTTTTTCTTTTAGGTGTCGGATGTAATGTTCGCGTAAAATTGTGATTTTCTTTAGGCCTTTAATACAGTGCAATGCACTACGTCGTGCTACAACAACGTGAGTGATTGCAGAATAGCGAAATTATTATTCTTGACGATGGGCAGTGCTTTGGAGCACCCGAAGTATACCCAATGTGAAAACGTATAACAACTCTACCGTAAGCGAAACTTTCTGTGGTTTTGCTTTCGTCTCCGTTCAACATGGGTAAAAGAGATTTATTGTTGTGATGTTTTCAAAATTATTATATTTTCTAATCCCAATTTAAGATTTCGGTTTACAATTAATTTCGTTGTCGCAGTCGTGGAGTTCCTTATTTCTGCTGACTGAACTTGATCCAGTTAGTTGACGTGTGACACGTGGGATACTTCCTTCCGACTGATGAATTTGACTCGGTTTGCTGACGTATCGGCAAACTGTTGCAATTTCGTTGTTGCTAGGCGAGTTTAGGTGAATTGAAAAATTACTTTCTTAATCTGATTTGTTTTGCGCCCCCACGAGATCCCTCTCCAACATTCAGCTAGTTGGATCTACGTTTTTCCTGTTTAGTTATTTCAGGACATCTTGGAACAAAATAAGTTCATCGGTATCATAAGGCACCTGGCACGCTAACAACTTTTATTTTAATTCAGTTGGGTGTTAGTTTTAGGCAATACTCAGATGCTTGCTGATTTTATACTATGCTTTTTGGCAGGAGCCAATCTAATTTTGAATTTTGAGTCGAAATAAACCCATTTTATTTTATATACGAAGGGTGGTGTTGCAATTTCGACACCTCTAACGGCAGTTCCATTTTTCCCTTCCTTTCTTTAGTGATAATCGTCCCAGATTATAACTTTTTTCTCTAAAAAATGCTAAGAATCTTCAAATATTTATACAAATAATTTTATTCTAAAGAAAGTAAGATTCTGAAGTTGGTGCGTTTCTGGGTAGTTCAGAAAAATACATTTCAAGAAGGTAAACTACCCCTTATTAATTTTTATTTGTCTTTGAATAAATATTTGTGAATTAAAATAGCATAAGTGACATTAATTTTAATGCACACTAAATGCCCGATAAAAAATACGTATCTCTTAGTTTTTTATCTTCTAGAACATAACGAAATTTCATTAAAATCGCTTACTGATACTTCGATATATTTCCTTTAACACTATCATTGACCATCTTCGAGAATAGATGATAATTAATGAAGCGACTAAAAATTGGAGACGAACAAACAAGAACAAATATTTCCGGTAAGCTCGGTGCGACAGGCTTATCGGGGCTTATTTGTGAAGCCCGAGTATGCGAGGATAAAGAATTAAATTTATATGAGTACTTGTTAATTTTAATCAATCACAGTATTTTGTTTTTGCAAACTAAAATCAGACATCTGAATTGTGTTTTAAAAAGTTAATGTCAAATATTTGTAACAAGAAAGATACTTTGCATGCATTGTATTGTCTTTCTATTTTACTAACCTCAATTGAAGATTAAGTATTGGGCCTTACTTGCCGGAAGCTTGGGATGATTATGTCACTGTGAAGCTTGGCATTCATCAATAACCCATTAATAATACCAAGACTGGCCAAGACTGGTAACGCAACCGATTATGTTTAGAACGTTATTGACTTTCAAGATTGGGCCCAATATTGTGCCAATAGTAACAAATTTTATTTTTACGAGACATTATTCAAATTATAAATTCTGCTTCAATCATGATACCGAAAATTTTGCTCGAATTTCGACTTACACATGCTTACTAGGATCAACATAATAATTTCGTGTTTAATGTTTTATCCTTCTAAAGTTTCTCCTTTGACTCCCTTCTTATATTTTACTCCAAAAGGATTTCATAAATATTTTAAGTAGAAGTTAGTAATATTCTCAAGTATTGCAAATTTCATACAAAGTTTTCCTCATTCATAGCAAGAGAGACAGAACACCCCTTATCTGGGAAATCCGCTTCGTAAAATAGGAGCACCTTGGGATGTGGAGTGAATGAATGAAATACGATACTAGATCGCAAATACTCGGAGTGTTATAGACTTTGCCATCCGCGGAAGTGCGAATGCTCACAAATCCCACAAACCTCATATAACGTAGCAGTCTCGTAATTCAACAAAACCGCAAAAAACCTGGTTTCTGATTTAATGTTGAAGCAATATTGTCTGTTTTCAAATCTAAAACTACAGGTCACTTATCGTCGAACTTTTCTTTAGAGTTATTAAATAAGATTTATCTCTCGTTTAGACCGGTTCTATTATAAAATTTTACAGAACTTTTTTTATAATCTTATTACCTAGATATGAGACAAATCATATTTTCTTAAATGTGAATTTTCTTAAAATTGATTGCAAGCAAAATCTCAAAGAATACACAGAGAAAAGAAAATAGTACAATTTAATTCGAAATAAATGCAGCGTGCTGTTTCAAAATAGAAGTAATGAGAATTTCAAATTAAGACTAATGGAATTCGAAAATTCCTTATGTAGAAAAATTCAGATCCCAGGGGCACAACAATAACGGGGTTAAGATACCCAGACAGTAATTCGAGTATACCTACTTGCAATATGCATGTATGTCGAAATTATTGGAAGGATAATACAATTCCACAATAAACGCACTTTTTGAGGGGTTTTAATCTGTTCTTTTTCTTTTTTAATTGATTTTTAATATGTAGGGTGGCTCCCGACACCCACTATTTTGAGACGCTTGTTGCGCGTCTGTCTAATTCTGTCAACTTTTCATGTGGTCTAGAATTTTTCCAGCGAAAGGCAAAAGAGGGAAAGTTTATAGGTTTTAGATAAAAAAAAAAATAGAGAGAAGAAAGAAGAATGGGCGCTTGATGATAAGTTTGTCGATTACTCACTTTTATAGTCCCAAAATAGCGTGTAATTATTTTCTATCAGAAACGTCGGACATTTTGACTTCCATGATAGAAGAAACTAAATATTGACAGCTGCGACAGTGGCACGTTGCGCGCTCAGCACGTGACAGTTTGTTGACAGTTTTTACTTTTAGATTCCATCGCCCTTAAGGGGTTATATACACTTGCGTTGGTCGAAAAAATTGAAAATTTTTTTATTGCATTTTTTTAAAGTACATTCTTTTAAGATTATTTTCTCCAAATTTCATACAGATCTGAGCACTAGAACCTAAGTTACAGCTGTCAACAGCGTGCTAGCTCCAAGTGTACTACCTCCAAGTATTCAAAACTTTAAACGCGATTATCTTATCTCGGAATGTGATTTTTTAAAAAGGGCCGTTGCGGTGTTCACGATTTTTCAAAAACAATGTCACCTATCAATTTAATTTTTTTCAGGCTACTTTATAACAATATTATCTCATACTTGGATGAAAAAATTCTCATTTGAAAGAAACATTTTTTTCGGAGTGAAGAAACTGAATTTTCAGACCCCAAAAAATCGATTTTTATAGAAAATTCATCACCATTTTTGCAAAAATACTTATTTCGACAAATCCTTAGTCCGTGAAGGGTGTTTGGAAAAAAGTGTTTTGGCTCAACGGGCAACAAATGTCAATATTTTTCAATAAAATTTGGGATAAAATATCTCCAAACATGTACAAATAAATGCGTAGTGGTTTGTTCTTAAAAAAATTTACCATCATTTCCAAAAAAAAATTCGTGAAAAAACCCTTTTTTCCAATAACCCTTTTTTCCAATAATCGTACGCCCAAACACTTCGAAAAATCGCACTCGCCGGGGATTCGAACGATCGACATAAATTGACAGTAGCAAAATCTCGTTACCTCCACCATCTTGTATAAAGATAGATGCATTTCAGTGCTTAACATAGTCCCTGGCCAGAATCTGTAGAAACCGAATGCTGAGAATTTTTGGTAAAATAGCTTCAACGACCGCAGTAATTCAGGACGAACCCATACGACACTCCAACGAGATTTCATCGCCTGTTTTTATGGTTTTGCAGAACCATATATGAAGCAGCAGTGATTTTCTTTTTCGAGATCAAATTCGGTAATCGAATTCAACCAGCGCTCCATGCACGACGCTCCGAGTAAAAAATTGTAAAAAGTATATGTGGATAGACTTATGGTTATGTTGTGAGATATAAATTAGTCTTCGATTTTTCAATTGGCTATTTTTCTTAGATTTATAGATAGGGAAAAAGAGAATTTACTGGCGGGGAAAAGAAAAATGTCACCAAAGGAAATAAATTAAGTTTATTATAATTTTTAATACAAAAATATACTTATCAGAAGTCTAAGACTTTTCTAATCTAAAAATTCAATTTCTTCATTTTACTCAACAAATATTAATTTTTTAATTTTTTCCCTCTCTATAATTAATTAATTTTTAACTAGAATTATGCATACAAATCTTCTAATTTAAAAATCATGATTAAAGATTTCGATGAAGTGAAAGTCAGATGTAAAAATTAAAAGCAAAAATGAAAATAAATCAAGTATCCACAGGAGGAGGATTTCCAATTCCTGTAGAGTATAACGATCTGGATGATAAGAACAATCCATAATACGGGCTAGCAGCTAGGAGAAATTGATTGGATTGAACTAGAGCAACATTAAACTGGTTCTGATTTGCCAATCGTTTGACACTTCCATGTCTATCAGATTGGAGCAAACTTAGCAATACGAATCGAAATTTTCGAACATTTAACATTACGGTACCCGATAATCAACTTAACTCTAAACTGTACATCTTAACTTTAAAGAGATCAGAAGAAACGAATCTAACTCTAATGAGATCACAAAAAACGGACTAACATGAACTAAACTGATCGGCAAAAGAACTTTATCGCTAACTGAATTACGAAATGGCAAAACTCATCAACTAACGGCACGCCAAAATCATCTACGAACTAAATGGACGGATAACCCGAACTTAATGCCTCTTTTGCCTTTAGAGATGGAGGGCTGCGGTTGAAGTTCGGTATTATAACAGCTAGTTTCGGGTTGTCTTTTCCCGGAGTCTGTTGCTTTGGCGAGGACTTCCTTCTGCTTCCCTTGACGAGCCTGTGCCGGCTTGGCCGTAAGATTTCGGGCGGTTCTTTTTGCCTCTTAGCCTGCCAAGACCCTTTCGTCGTTGGAGGCGGATAATCGGAATTCCCGTCGTAGCCTTGCACGATCTGCCTCTTCCTCACTTGGCAAAGGTGGGTTCACCCTCCTTCTCGCTGGCAATGCGAAAGGATTCTCGTCCCAGAATCGGTCCCTTTGATCCATCGGGCTTCCACGGCCCGGACGATATTCGATCGTCTTCGGTCTCGGGATCAGTTGATGTGGGGTTCGTCTCCTTTGCACCATTGGCAATGCTGTTGCGCTTGGGCGGTAGCGAGGTACCCGCTGCAATCCATTTGGTAAACATGTCCTGAAAAATTAGGATGTAATGATGACCTGAACGTCTTGGTGGTAGCGGACCCATAATGTCGGCAGCAACTACTGACTAAGGTTGTTCTATTACTCTTTTTCCCATCAAACCGATTGGACCTGCTTGTTCGACTTTCAGCTTTTGGCAGATTTTACATGAACGAACGTAGTCTGCGACATCTTTGAACATTTCAGGCCAATAATAAAGCAATAACAGACGCTGGAAAGTCTTGTCTACTCCAAGATGGCCTGAAGTCGTAGTGTCATGAGCTTCGCTCATAGCTTTTGTCCTAAGTTCAAACGGCAATACAATCTTCCATGCTTCCAAATCTGGCAACAAGGGGTCGGTAAGATGATCCGAACGGTGACAATATAGTCTTCCGTCTTCGATTTTCCAATCCGAGAATTGATATGGCATTTCATTTAGTAATTTCATTCTTCTAGTATACCAAAGGTCTTCAGTACTTTCTATAGAGTTGACCGTTTCTGAGTCTGACTCGTACATCCTTGATAAGGCGTCTGGAACGTGGTGAAGTGCTCCTTTCCTGTGTTGTATCTCAAAGTCATACTGTAAAAGCTCTAAGGCCCATCTACCTAGACGACCTGTCGGATCTTTAAGATTATAGAGCCAACGTAGACTGCTGTGATGCGTTGTCAGGGTAAAATCATAACCCTCAAGGTATGGTCGGAATTTTTTTACGGCCCATAAGACTGCTAAACATTCCTGTTCAGTCACGGTATAGTTTTTCTCGGCACCCTGCAATGCGCGACTGGCAAATGCAATAACATGTTCGTCTCCATCCTGGATTTGAGTCAACACGGCACCTAAGCCTGTAATGCTTGCATCTGTTTGCAATACGAACGGCAAACTGAAATCCGGTCTCGCTAGAGTAGGCGCGGCATTAAGGTCATTTTTGAGCTCTTGAAAGGCTTTCTCCTGTTCATCGTCCCAAGTAAACCTTCTATTTTTCTTTAACAGACGGTATAAGGGTTCAGCTTTTACGGAAAAATCCTTAATAAAGCGCCTATACTAAGAGACCATTCCTAAAAATTTTCTGAGTTTCCGTATTGCATTGGGAATTGGATAATCAGTAACTGGTCTGACTTTTTCCGGATCTGGATGCATTCCAGAACGATTAACGAGATATCCGAGATAACGTACTTCGCTACAGCCAAATTCGGCCTTATCCCGGCTTACGGTAAGTCCTGCGCGAATAATGGTATCTAAAACTTTTTCTAACCATACCAAGTGTTCTTCGAAAGTCGCGCTTACGATAATTATATCGTTGATATAAGCAAAGGCATGAGGTTCGAATTCTGGAGTAATCAATTTATCTAACAGTCTCTGTAAAGTAGCTGGTGATCCAGATAAACCAAACGGCATTCGATTGAAGTGATATAAGCCTTTCCCTGGGACGGGGAATGCTATATATTTCTTGCTTTCTTCGGTAAGCGGTATTTGATGAAAAGCATGGCTTAAGTCCATCTGACTTTTTGGCCATAACAACAAGATTACACCATTCAGGATTACAGCTCGGACTTATAATTCCTTGATCTTCAAATTTTTGAGCCGATTCTCGAAAAGCTTCCTCCACTTTTAGAGATAAGCGTCCTGCATTTTTTTAAATTGGAGCACGGCCCTGAACGTCAATATTATGCTTTGTCAAATTAGTTGACAGCAATTTAAATGGCATAAGAGGAATCTTACGAGTAAGAAGCTCGTCTAATTTATGGGATTCCTCTTCTTTTAATTCTCTTAATCCGGCACAAGAATGAAGGTCTGGTAATGGTCTTACATTATTGACACGATTATTTGAAGCTACAACGGTTCCAGTTCGTAATAGATCTGGACCTACTTCCTGACCGTCGTATGAATGCCATACACCTTTTCCAATTCTCCATAATCTATGTTTAAATCTAACGTCAACATCGAATAACTCCGCGAAATCGTGACCGAATAATACTTCGCAATCGAAAGTCGGAGCGAAACGAACTTGTAAATACTTATTTATACCTAAAAATTCTAACTTTAAAGTAGTTTGTCCGGTGGTTTCCTTGATAACGCCGTTAGTATACATAATTTCAGGACGTACCTGATTCGCTAATTTCTTTAATAATTCGCTAAACTTACTAAAGGCTGGTTTACCAATGTAGGTACAACACGAACCTGGATCAAAAAGTCCTCTCAATAACTGACCATTCACTAAAACACTAATAAATAACCTCGTCTCATCAAGAACTGACTTAACTTGATGTTTTAAAATTTGAGGGGCCCTAATGACGAAAGGGGGAAGAGACCGGACCCTATGGTCGTTCGCCCTTATTCGTTTCCCGGTAGGGGTCCAGAGCAACCGCTACAGCAATTTGAATATTGACCGGGTTTGCCACAAGCGTGACAGAAAACCTTCTTAGGTTGTGGACAGTTTCTCCAATTGTGTTCCTGTCCATTACAGTTTCAACAACCATTATTCACCCTATTTTTACTATAGAGACTACTAGAGGGTGTGGGCACGGGGAAAGCTCGTTTTGCGGACTCTGTCTTCGGTTCGGGTCCCACCGCTGCAGTCGGGTTATTCGGTGCATAAGCGGCCTGGGTACCAACCGGAAAATAACTAAAATTAGTTGGAATCATAGGCATTTGAGGAAAGCCTGTATACAAATTCGAAGATGTTCCGTAAGGAACAAAACTATTGCTAAAAGGATTCAGAGGGTTAAATTGCGGCATGGCAGGAGGATCTACTACTGCACATTGAGCAGTTGAAGCTTTTGATGGCTCAGAAGCATTAGTTTTCTTATCGTTGCGAAACTTCTTTGGGTCGCTACGCCCTCTATTTGTGATTTTATTTTTATTATCTTTTTCGGCATCTGGATTCTTAGCATTAACAGTATTTGGTTCGCTTTCCGTAGTGGCAACCCTTTCAGTTTTGGATTTTCTCAGCTGATAAGAGAATTCCGGAAGAACGCTGTCTTTTATAGGTGGAGGTGGTAAATAGGTTTTGTCTATTTCTTGAGAAGTCTCAAATCGTTCTCCAGCCTCCTCTAATTCGGCACAAGACTTAAAATCCACTTTCGGAAGTGCTGATCTATACTTAGGATGTAGATTATTAATTGCCAACTGCAATTGATCATACTCTGATATTGGTGGATCATAATGTTGGAGGATTAATCTAAGGTTGAGAAGATAGTCCGCAATTGGTTCATCGGAACCCTGTGTCCTACCACGACCTTTATCCCTAACGCGCATTTGGAAATGAATTCCTCCATACCTTCGTTTGAAAGCCATTACGAATTCTTTCTACGAATTCCATTTAGACTGGTTAAATATAAACCAATACTGAGCAGGTAGTTTAAGTAAGAACGGCATAGCTATAAAAAGGTCTTTATCTGATTAGGAACTACACATACGGCATTCCTCAACTCTAATTAGGAATTCTTCGGCACTGTTTTCTCGTTTTCCGCTAAAACTCAAATTCCATTTGATAAAAATCTGGTGGACGTTTAATTTCGACCCAAAACTTGGTCGACTCGGCATCTCAGATTTAATTACATGTGGTGAAGAAGCATGTAAGTTTGGTGGATTCTGTGCACTACTGAAAATTCCGTGATTAACTGAAAAAGGATCGTCATTTTGAGCGTAATGCTCGCGAAACGGATTAGTATTTTGAGATGGTTAAGCGGTAGCATAACGTGCATCCAAATCTGAATCTCTGTCAATTAATGACAAGGCAGCAAAATTATGTGACTCAAACCTGGTATCGCGTTGAAATCCTAAATCAAAACTTAAATTTTTCCTAGAAGTCATTCGAGTATCAGCAGCTTGAGTTAGGCCCTGTAAAGACGAAGGAACCATTGTAGAACGACTAACTGATATGCTAGACTGATCGTCCTGGAATCTAATCGATAAAGTAGTTCGTGTATCCGAAGGATTGTAGGTTTTGTTCATGTATAAATTAATAATTATACTTGTCTTGTGGCCTACTCCACATTAATCAGTAGTATAGGACGACGGAGACCCAGATCAAGGGATAGAATAGTTCCCCCAAAGGTTTGAATACCTGAGTTATTAGCTGAAAACAGTTTAAAATCTAAAGGACGTTTCTCCGAATTTTTGGCAACGGGCAGGATTGAAATGTCTGCACCGGTGTCAATTAAAAATTTTCTTCCGGATTTCTTATCACGGATCAGGAGACGCTTTGAAGTAATAGGAACCCGAACATTCACGTCACCAACGTGGGCTCCAGCTAGTTTTCCGACTGTGTGTCACTCTGCCAAGAACAGGGTTTCTTGCAAAAACGCGCTTTATCCCCGAATTTACGATGCAAGCGACACATGTCGAATTCAGTTTTTTGCTTTCTTTGTTTGTCAGTTCTAGACTGAGAACGTGAACGTGAACGCGAACGTGTTATAGTAGAGATTATAAGC
>UCOH01000517.1:0-14810 GCA_900474275.1 Synergus japonicus
ATAATAATAATATAATTTAATAATATCAAATAATATCCATTTCTGCACAATTCTATAAAGCAGAGTCTTCCAGTGGAAATAGACCAGTTTTGTCAGACGCGGCATTGCATTTTTCAGTGGAAAAGGCTACGTTATTGTGGGACGTGGGATTTAAGCAGAAAAAGTGATTAGTTAAACTCAATTGCAACTTTTTAGGATAGTTTTACATCTTTTAAAAGATGTGACACATCTTTAAAAGAATTAAGTGTTTTTCTTAAAAAAAAATATAAATTTCTACTTTTACCAAAAAATCGATCTTTTTCATAAAAATATTATATATAAATTATGCATAAATATTGTCTAAAATGGGGAATCAAAGAAAGTTTGACCTCCAAATGGTCAAAGGTAGCCTCAACATGTGTACTTCTTGCAAGGAGAAAACAATAAAACATTAAATTACCATGAAGGTGAGAATCTAGCTAATGGCCTATAATGGCATAACGGTAAAATCAGTTATCTCGAAAAGTTATTTTTCATGGAATCAATAATAACCAACTAGTAAATTAGAGACTGGAAACAGAATAAGATAAAAAATAGTGAAAAAGAAAAATAAGGAGATAGAAAGAAGAAAGTGAAAGTGAAAAAGGTTCAGTGTGGAAAGTAGGTATCATTAAAAAAAATGGTACTAGTTAGTTTTTCAGGTGGGAATGCCAATCAACCACCTGGCCTGCATTCATTAAATATTCAGAACTACGCCAAAGATTCTTTCTTGAATTTATGAGTGTCGTCTTCTGAAAGGAACCATGTGCAGTTTGCAGTGCACGTTTCCTGGTTGTAAAGTGTAATATACATATATATTTATATGGTCGTAATATATGAACCTTATGGGATATTAAATACACAAAACTCCACTTTGTGACTGTATACAATGTGAATAAATAATGAGAGAATGGAAGAAAAGAAATAAGAAAAATAATAAAAAATAGTACAATTCTCGGTGAATAGGAGTTGATGTTGAAACTTAATCGTAGAATAAATCGGAAGTTGATCAAGTATTATAAGAGGATATCAATGAACGAATCAGCTACATCCGAATGCAGGTACGCTAACAAGTAATGTCAATCAAATTCCATCATCACGTCAGGAATTCGAAATTACTTCCCCGATTTGCCAGAAATCAATGAATAAATAAGCGAGAGCTGCTCTCATGAATAAGAGTATCAAGACAAAATTATTAATCTGTGTCAACGCTGTATATATTATTAACGCATTGAATTTCGATCCAATTTGGGAAAACCGACTTCTGTAATCACTTCACAGTAAAAACCATCGGGAGTTTATAAAATATTATCAGTAAATTACAACTATTTTATGGAAATAGTGAAAACTCATTTAGAGTTTCAAAATTTACTGCTGCTAAACAGATGACAATTATAAATGGAAAAATATCTATGTCTCCAAATGTCTATGTATCCAAACTTTTTGATGAACGTATGAGACAAAGAAGAAATAAAAGAGATGTAAGAATGAAAGGATGAGAAAAATGAAAGGTATTGGTACACTTTTTTGGGAAGATGACTCAGTGAAATGATCGAGTAAAATGAAAGAGTGAGTTTCGAAGGTCTTGGCTTGGAGACCACCCTAAAGTATGCCTTCTGTAATGACGCGATAAATTAAGTTTACGAATCGATGGAGACATTTTTGAACCCCGTTACATCGGCAGTCTTCCGATCGATCTTGATCCACTCGACACATACATATACATTGGGACACCACACCGGTTTGCAATCATTCGAATCTCTCGTGTGAGAGAAACATGCGTACTATCTGCGAGAGTTAGGAATTTCTCTCTCGATACAGATGAACCGATCCTAATCAAACAGTGATCCATGAACAGTGCGATCGACTGATTCATAAAAAATGGATCTCTCAAGCTCTGATCAGACCGTCATTTTTATCGATGAATTTATTCAACATCCAATTAAAGGAATGCAGTCCATGCCACCCTGATTTTCACTCAATTTGTGGGTGTCTATATAAATATTCTTCAGAAAAGATGAAATCATCAATTGATGATTCTGCGTAAAATTTTCTCTTTATAAAATTGCTTTCGAAAAACATACACTTGAGCCTGAAAAATGCAAGAAAAAATATTTATCAAAAAGACTCACCGCGGTTCTTTCCAAATTCGGGTCCAATTAAGAAATCACTGTCGGAAAATCCCAAATTTCGTTTTTTAGAAATGCCAGCACAACCGTCTTTATCACAAAAACTCCTAAACTTTTAAACCCGACAACTTTTCCTTCACAGACATTTTTCACAAGAATGCAACCCGTATCCTCTGCTTGATGTTTTGGCGAGCGGAAGTCGGAAGTGATTGAAGACAAATTGGGAACCGGAAGTGTACACTAAATTTCGCGAGCACGTAAATAAATGTCGCGTCTTTTTTCGTTATAAAAATGTGTAATATTGATGAAAACTTGAATGATTAGAGAGGAAAAATGGCCTCTATGAGAAAGAGGGACTCATCGGTACCGATGGTTCGTTGGCAAATGTGCTTATAGCTCAAAGCGCAGTGGAGAACTGAACTGTCTGCCGGCTGGTAGACAGGCGGGCGGGTTTCCGACCTGCTAACCAATCGGGACTTCCCATAGCCCCACGTGCACCGCGAACTTATGCATTTTCCTTTAATTTCACGCGTGCAATTGCCAATCAATCAGTGGACCCCCTTATCGTTTCCTCCTACTCCATTTTAATCCGTAAGGCCATGCAGACCCCCTTCTTTCAGTGAGGAGAGAAGAGGAACACCGGATATCGCGGCCTAAGAAAGTGATTTCTAAATTACGAGGAATTCCGTCGCGAGAACGTTGACCGGAAAACATTTTTTGATCTCATTTTTATGGACATTCAAATTAAGTAAAAAAGGTCAACTTATTATAAAAAAGTAAAGTAAATTCTGCTATAAAAAAGAGATTGGGATTATATAGAATAAGCTTTTTTAAAATCGAAGTTTGAAGTGAGTCATTCAAAAGCCAATCAGGTTTGAAACAGTAATTAATATATGCGAGGTTTCTATATAGGAATTTTAAGGAATTTTAAGGATGTTCAAGTGATTTTTAAGTAATTTAAAAAGACAAAAATTGGCCTGAAATATTTTTTATATTTCTATGATAACAGGTCACACACTCATCAGAATTCAAAATAATTTTGTTTGTCTCAGATAAACTTTTTTTGAAAGAAACAAAATTATTTTAAAATAAAGAAAGTTTTATGGGAGCCATAGATGGATTACATGTATGTTTTTTCTTGTTAAATTTGATGTTTCTATAGACGATATCAAAAATCAGAACGAAAAAATATTAATTTGCTTCAGATATCTTTTAAAATTTTTAACGTTGCCTGAAACAAACAAATTAATATTTTGCGTTCTGATTTTTGTTGTCATTTATAGAAACTTCAAATTCTTTATTTTTTATGGATGCACTTGAAATAATTAACAATTTTTGTAAATCATATGAAATGCCTCTACTCAAAATTCTTTAAAGTCTTTTTAATTTCTTAGAATCTCTTAAAATCTCTTGAAATTTCTTAGAAATACCAAAAAAATTGTGAAATCTCCTAAAATCATTCTAAATGTCTTAAAATCATTAAAAATATTTAAAAATCCCTTGGTATTAATTTAAATTTATTGAAATTCCTTGAAATTCCTTGAAATTCCTTAAAATCTCTTGAAATATCTTAAAAAATCTTGAAAATTCTTATAAACTCTTACGAATACTTTTGAAATCCATCCAAATTCCTTACAATCGCTTGAAATCACTTAAAATCCTTTAAAACCCTTCAAATTTTTGTTTAATTCCCTAAAATCGTTTTATGTATCCACAAATCTCTTAAAATTAATTAAAATCTTATGAAATCCTTTAAAATGTCTTGAAATCCTTTGAAATACCCTTTATGTGAATTTAAATTACTTCAGATATTTCAAGAAACTGAAGACAGTCGAAGTGAATTTATCTGAATTCACTGACTTTGGAAGTTTTCACTGAATTTAAGTCAGTTGAAATCTTTCGAATTTACTTGAAGTGATTTTTAGATGATTTCAAGGGACTTTGAGTGATTTGAAGAACTGTAACTAATTATCAAGAATTTTATGGAATTTCAAAGAGTTTTAAAGGATTTTGAGTGATTTTGAACTTCTTTATGGAATTTTCAGTTGTTTTAAAGAATTCATGGATTTTTAAAGAATTTCAAAGTGTTGTAAATTATTTTAAAGAATATATTGTAAGGGACTTCAAATGATTTTCACTTACTTTAAGGAATTTTAAAGGGATTTCAAGGATTTAAAGAGATTTCAAGTGTTTTTAAGTTATAACAAGTGATAGTGAAATATTTCAAGGGATTTCAAAGATTATAAGTTATTTTAAATGATTTTATAAATTTTCAAGGGATTTTGCAGAGGTTTAATAATTTTAAAGACTATATTTTGTGATTCTAAAAATTGTAAGACGCATTTCAAAGAATTTTAAAAGAAGTTAAGTAATCTTTAAGTTATTTGGGAAATTTTAAACGACTTTTAAAATTATTTTAAGGATTGATTTAAGAATTCAGGGACTTTTAATTAATTTTAAAGCATTTTAACTTATTTGAAGGGGTTTCGCAAAATTTCAGGTGATTTTAAGTGATTTTCACGTTCTTTGTGAAGTTTTATGGATTTCTAAGGAATTCCAAAGTATTTCAAATTATTATAAATCATTTTACAGGTGTTTAAAGAATTTTAAGTGATTGTACATAATTTTCAGAGATTTGAGATATTTTTGGAGAATTTATAGTCTTCGACTTTTGTCTAGAGAACATTATTTGAATTATTAATTCGGAAAAAGATACAAAATAATAAGATGTATATATATTTCTATCTTTAAAACTCATTTATGGCTATTTTTCATCAACCTGTCAAAATCCTCGCTTTAAAAAATCTCTGATTTCAAGTGTGCCGCTTTTGTTTCTCGAAATTATGCAAATTTTACGATAAGGTGTCGCGTGTAATTCACGAAAATTGAAAACGTGAGAAGGGAACGATAACCAAGAGAAAGAGTCACATAAAATGTGAATGTGTACGCGTGCCGACCTATCACAGAAAGAAAGACATACATATATTGTACATATGCGTCCGAGACACCTTCTCATGATAATTTAGTCGCACTCAGGTGTAGGTCGACTAATGGATGAAATGTGTTTCAACCATAAGTCGATATATCTTTTTATTCGCTCAAGAAAATAACACTTGCTAAAATACTGTGTATTAAGCCGACATCTATCCACGATTTATTAGCATCTTATTAACATGACTAATGTGTGCATATTTTTATTGTCACTCTATGTGAGAGCAATTAAATTTTTGGGTCACTGGCCTTTATAGATTAAAAAAAAACTGAAGTAATTAATATTGCAAAATTTATGAACGTGATTTCAAGTAAGACTGCACTTTACGTATTTATAATCAAAACGGGATTTAAAATATACTGATAAGAGAGAGCACATTATACTATTGAAAGTAAAAGTCTACATTTCTACCTTTTATTATAATTTATATAAGTAATTAATTACATTTGATATCTCAAGTAAGAGCATTTCCGTTTTTCCTCATATAAATTATAGTAAAAAGCAAGATTTCTTTGAATTAATTTTTTGTCAAGGATTTTCGAAATTATATATTGCAATACACAAATTACATGCGCACAGGGAAATCGAAAGTGCAGATCTACATTTGATTGGAAGCAATTAATTTTCTCCAATCTGTCAGTTATTTGGTTCATCGCCTTGTAGAATCGGGAAGAGACTTTCATTGATGGATTGTAATAAAAAAACGATGGAAAGTTCTTTTATTTTCACAGCGGGATTTGTCAAAAGAAGAGGGAAATCTGAGAAATCAAATAAATCTGGGAATATTATTAATATTTGTGATTTTATAGAAAAAAAAATCATAGAAAATAGAAATAATCAATTGCAATGACGTTATATATGTATTTAAAATGAAAAAATTGTAAGTTTGTAAAAGATAGAAGTTTGCGACTGAAAACTTTCACTGCTTAATTTGATATGGGCCCGTATAATGCAATTCTTTTAATCGAAACCGGAAGTATTTTATATTTTTAGGCCGTATGGATGTCTTGTTTCATTGAACGTGATCGAGGTCTAACTTTCCAAGCACATCAACGATATCACTTGAAGTCAAACGGAAAAACATCAAATTTTCTATTCCCCAGTGATTTTGAAAAATTTATTTCATGTTCAAAGTTGTTCAATAATATCAATTCAATAATATTAATTCAATTCAATAATATCAATAATTGTTGAAAGACCAACGAGTCCTTTATATTTTATGACAAATGACACAAATATTACTATAGTTAATTCTCGAAAGAAATTAAATACTTAGTTACATCCACCAAATTGTGAGAATAAGAATATAATAACGATAATTATGAAGAAAGTAAAATAAATCGATTTTTATCAAATGTGCACACAAGAGTTGACTTATAATTTCAAACCGATTGAGAAAGTCTACAGAACTAGAAGTGAAGAAGCGATTCTAGAAAGTACGCAAAAAGCATAAATAGCATGTCACGTCGTTCTTTTCTATATATTTCTTTTTTTTTACTGCATTATTCCAATGCATTTATTTCTTATTTTCTTTTCCTAGTAAGACAACAACTCAAATTTTATTATTATCGATTTCATAAAATTAATGTAAATCAAGTTGACTAAACAGGCTGACAAAGTTCGAAAAGTCTTGAAATTGTGAAAATTATTTTTAAATTACTTAAAATATCTTGAAATTCTTTAAAATCACTCAAAATATCTTAAAATATCTCTGGAATTTTATGACGTACTTTTTTTTAGAAAAAGGAATGCAAAAACGAGAAATTTAAAATAATAAAGAAGAGTAATAAAAATAAAGAATAATAAAGAACAACTGTTTGAATAAAATTTTAAAAGTTTAAAATAATACAATCATGTATTATCTCTATAAATATATTAGTAAAGAGCTTTATTTAGATAATGATTAATAAACTTCGTAAAACTAGTCTGCTTGTTGATACAATTCGTCTATAAACATTCAAAGACCCAACTGATAAAACATATCAAAACTTCTATAAGTTTAAGTAAATATACTTTTCTGTTTTTGTAAATTCAAAATATATTTTAACAAAATCGAAGAAAATTTTAACATCTATTTCTTTGACAATGATTTTTATTTTTTTATTATTATTTATTTTATTTTATTATATTTTATGCGTAAATTTAAAACAAATTTTAAAAATTTTTTAAACGTAGAATTTTTTAAATGTGAAAATCAATCTTTAGACGGTCTATATAGTCCAGATTTTTTTTGATATGGCCTAAATTGGCGATGTTGTTCGTACTGTTTAGATGATCCGCTTCCTTTAAATACTGGAGATTGTGGGGTACTTTTTTCGCCCTGCTGAAAATTCCCTTTTTGTTGTTCAGCTTGATGATAAGATTCTGGAACTTTATTCTGCTGAGCGAGTAGAGCTTGATGAGCTTTTGCATCTTCTTCTAATTCTTGTATAAGATTTGCATTCCGTGATTTCCATGGTTTAGGTGCATAAATTATATGTTCATTTGCTTGGTTTGTTGATCCATCAGCATCCTTTGAAGTACATAATACTAGAACAAAAATAAAGATATATACATTAATAAATTTATAAACTTGGACCCTGATCTTTTACATAATCTGAAAAAGCAAAATTAATTATTAGTTTTTGCTTAAAAATATTATTTTGTCTATAGCAAAAAAAATTTAAAGTGGCTCAATATTGTGAAATATCTCTCATTATGTACGTCACTAAGATAACACAGACACACAAAAAAAGTCTGATAAGCAGGAAAATTCCAAAATTTTGGATTTCGATTTCGACTTATTTTTTTTGGAACCGCAGACTTTTTTTTGTGTGTCTGTGCAATAATTGCAAAGTTTATTAATTGTACATACCAGTAGATGTTTCAAAGAACAGAATGTTCAAGAACAGGGTAGCAATTACGAATCTCATTTTATGAGTAGAAGAAATTCCTTTACAGTGTTTAAAAATAATTTTAAAATCAACTTTCAAATAAAAATCTTAATTCCACTAGGAAATTCTTACTAATTCAGTTATGGAGAGCTCAGACTATTATATATTACACGAAACTCTACTTCTCTCTCCCTCGTGATTTAATTTAGAACATAAAGTGGAGATATTTTTTATTTATGACATCTGTACTTCAATGAGATTAATTTATTTACTACTTTAAACTGAAAGAATGATTATTATACTTGAATGTACATTTTGAGGATCTCAGAAACGTTTTTTCTACTTATTACTATTATAATAAGTACCTAATTAAGAAATGTAGTAATTTTAATTAAATATATGAAAGTGATTTTTTTGAGTAATTATTATATAGGAAATATGGATCCAAATAAATTTGAAAAATTTCCGGCAGAACAAAAACAAAAATATTTATTCATCCAAAAAAATAAGCAAGATTGTGTGTTGATTTATAGAGTCAATACAGACATCACGTAGGCCATAGGTTTGTTTTTTTCGCAATATTTTACTGAAAAACTATTTTGCTTTGTTTTGTGCAGCGTTTGTTTTTCGAAACTATGCAAATTTTATGATAAGGTTTCGCCTGTTATTCACGAAAATTGGAAACATGAGAAGGGAACGATTACCATGTGAAAGACATAAACATAAAACATGCCAGACAATCAGAGAAAGAAATATGCATATCTATTAAAATTTATTTATTTTTTTATTTTTAAGGAAATATTTTTAATTATGGTTATTTTTATAGGGACAGATTTTGAAAAATATCAGAAGTTTAAGTTTTGTTTTGAAATTCACCACCTGTAAGTCATTAAATTATCAAAATTCAAAGCTGTATATATTTATATATCTATAATGAATAGAATGTAAAATTTTAATTGAAATTGGTTTCGCTGATTAAAAATTTAAATTATTGTGAAATTTCAGAATTACACAGTAAATATTAATGTAAACTTTGAAGTTATTTAAATAAACATTAATTCATACTTACTATATATAGATACACTTCAGTATATTTAAGTCAAAAATTGCGACACCTAATATTTTTACAATTATGACTTATTAACAATTACACGAAACTTTATTATTCCTGATGATTAGTCAAATTAAAAGAGAAGATCCTGGTTGTCATTCACATTATCACTTAGCAAATCATGTTCTATATATAAATATAAAGCAAATTTCTGATGCGAATAAAAATCATAAAAAAAGTCATCTTCTTAAATCTTATCTTCTAAAAAACGTAAACAATACGATCTTAGTCTCTATATATTGTTCAGAGGCCCTCTAAAATTTTACCTGTTATTGTTTACGAAATTTTACAAAACTAGTTAGTAATTAAAGAGAATGAAGTTCTCTGTTGGTATCCTGTTCTTTACATGTGCTTTTATCATAATTGGTAAGAACTTGAGTCCTTGACTTACTATTATTATAAATTAAACATTAATAAAAATACAGTAATTCTGTTGTTTCCAAAAAAAGGAAAAAATAATTTTATAAATAATAAGTTTGACAAATTGAAGTGTATCCAGAAAACAGTTTCTTTGAGTTAAAATAGTTTTTTTGATTCAAATAAATTTTCTTTTATATAAAGAAATATTTTTTAATTACCAAAGAAATATTTCTTTACTTCAAAGAAACTGTTTTTTGGGTGTATTGTGTATGAAGAGTTAATTTGTTCTGTTTGCTTCTGAATGTTAAAACTATTGTAAAATTATGTGTACTCTATTGACTGAAGTTTATTTTTCATAATCACTTAAATTAATAAATCTCCATTGTCTTGTTACAGATTTATGTTCCTCTATATATGGAATACCCAGGGATCCCCCAAGAATACAAATAGATCCTATACGTGGGACTAACGTAGAAATTCGTCAACCTGATTTTCCTATAATTGAAATGCGTCCAAGTGTACAAAATGATATTCATGGTTTTCACGATGAAACTAATCCATCTAATTCTGTTGAAGTTGATAGGAATAATTTAAATCCACGTGTTTATCAACCTTCACCGAGGAGACTTATTCCTGGATACCGTCAACGCATTCTAGAAGAATTAGAAGATGCTGCACGTCTTCAAAATCCTAATCATGCGGAGTCTTCTAGTCAAAGAGAAAATTCTGTAAAACCTACTGAAAATAAACAAAATCCTATTAATAGAAACCTTGCATAATCGCAACAATCTCAACATCTTTGTAAATAATATTTTGCATAAAACACATATTATATTTTAAAATTCTGTATTATTTGTAAAAAAAATAAATTTAGGATGACCAGATTACTTCATCAAAAAAATAGACATTTTGTTTATTCTTCGATACCGATAAAAAACATAAAGCAATATTTTTCTTTTTGCAAAAATTTTCGAAAAAGTACGCCTTTTATTGCAGTTTAAAAAATAATGCAGTACAATAAACATGACAGTTTCTTGTGAGGTCACAATATTGAGTTATTTACTGTTTGCAAAAAATTTGATGGTCTTCACGTGTTCACGATTAGAAGAAAAGACTCTAGACCTTGGCTTGTGCAATCAAAATAAACTTTACAAAATAAATTGTGTGCTATTCGTCTTTTAAAATTATGTTATTTGATCATATTCGACTGGAAACATTTAAACGTATGAGTTAAGGAATTTGAGAACAATAAATTTTCCCCCATCTGCGTACATAAATTTGGTATATATATATGAGCTAGCAGATTTTAAGAGCAATAAATATTGAAGCAAACTTCGAAGAAATTGATTCATCTGCTTTAAGAAAATGAAGTACATTTTATTCACTCTGTTCCTTACCTTTGTGGTCTTTATTCGTAAGTATATTATATAATTTTCGAACTCATTAAAATCTAAAAAAATTCCTACAATTTGACGTTATCGATTTCTACTCTTTTTTTACAGATGAATCTTCATCAATACCGGTCGATAATTGTGCTTTGGGATTAAATGATTGTTCCGAAGAGGAAAATAAAACTAAACAGGTGAAAAAATGTCAACCAGAGATAAAAGATGAAAAGACGAAATTGGCTAAAAAGGCACTGAAACATAAACAGGCTGAAAAATCCCATGAGAAAAGCACATACGAACAGGAAAGAGAAGTTGAGGAAGCTATGAGAAATTCTATACATTCAAAGTCACATGGGGCAGTACCAATACTTCCATAAAGGAAATGAGATATGTAAATCAAATTTAATGTCAGAAGCTAAAAATACTGGAATATTTGGACAATCGGGAAATTCTGGACTACCCAGATTCTTGTACAAATCATATAATATGTTTAAAAAATAAAAATATTATCAACTAATATTTGTATTGTTATAATTTACTATTATGATTATAATGAATTAACTTTGCCTTTTTTTTAAATTAACCTATTATTGAATTTAAATGTAAAATTTAACACATCATATTATATTAGAGAATGACTTGAAACTATTGAGTCCTCTCGGATAGATAATATTTTATGTCGAATTTTCAATAAAAAAGGATTAAGGGTACGACAATTTACCATAAGAGCAATTTAGTTTCGCCAACTGTACGCTGGCAATAATTATATAGATATAATCGCAAATATTATATAGATAAATATAACAGAGGTAAATAGCTTAGTTTTAGCAGGAAATATTAATTGTTTGCTCTTGTAGTAAAGTATCACATACCCTTAATTAAATTAGAATGACTAGAAATAATTAAATTGTTAAAGCTTTAAAACGGTTGTAAAACATCACGAAAACATTTTTTTTGAAACATATTTTATCGTAAACAATTTTTACAGCCTTTAAACACGTTACTTTTTTCAGATAACGATGATGGATAATGCAGTTAATTTACTGTACATGATACATTTTATTACTTTTACGCGTTAACATTAAGCTTAGAAAACTCTTATCATTATGAACATTTGTTTTGTGTTGTAATAATAAATTTGACGGGCCTGTGTTTATCATATTGTGAAATTATATGACTCTGACGTATTAAATAAAACAAAACAAATGCAAATATTGGAATGGGAAGAACCTGATAATTATAAAGCTTCCTTTACCTTCTACCATTTTCTTGAAATAAGTACAAAATTTTTCGATTGCGTTCGAAGAAGAAATTTTTAAGAGATTTTGCAGAGATTCGTTTACGTAGAGAAAATGAAGTTCTTTTTTGCTATCCTGGTCTTTACCTTTGTGGTCTTGATTCGTAAGTTTGATATTGCATTTTATTAAGTGTTAAGTGGTAGTTTTTAGACATTATCTTGCTTTATATTTAATCTTGACTTTATCTTGTGTATCAATTCATATATTTGCCAAAAGATCTGCTACTTTTTCATGTTTGCTTAAAGTTAAAGAATTTAATTTATAAAATAATATTTTCTCTTGTCATAACTTCAGAAAACAAACTTAAATTTTCCGTTCTCTTTTTCTAGAATTATCATCATCGGCACCGTTGATAAATGATCGATTTGATGATGATGATGCAGATCTTTTGCACGTAAAACATGCTACAAAAATAACAAAGCCTGTAAGTGTTTTAATCTCTGGCCATCAAAATTTTGAGCATTATATTCTAAAAGATCACAAGGTGAAAAGGCATCAAAAGGATCCTACCATTGACGAAATTGAAAAAATATATGGAGGCCGAATCGATTTTAACCCCGCTTTTGAAGGAAAATTGGGATCAAAAAAGACATCGAATTAGAATTCCCACAAAATTAAAAAAAAAATAATATTCTGAATACTGTGTAGTTAAACATTTATAAATAATTTTTCAAATAAACAATCTATAATTTTAGATAAGAGATACGAAGTAAATGAAGTCAAATCATAATTTATAAGAAAAATCACATCATATGTGATGTTCCGCGAGGAAAGGGACCTCTGTAAAACTCACCGAATTTTACAGGAAGTGCAATAATAGTTTCACCGAATGTAGGTTTCCTTCCTTTGCGGAACGTCACATATTTATTCAGATTTGGTAGTTAGAGATCACAAAGAGTTTTTAATCAAAAATATTATATGCAAGAAAAATAAAATGATTTAAGCACAATCTTTTTGATTCGTACGAACAAGATAAGCTTTGTCTAAATCATATTTGCTAAAAACCTCGTAAGCTTTCAAGAGGACATTATTCTCCGGATTGCGTTCTCTGGTCAAAATCCATGCCGTTTTCGTACTAGAAAAAAAAATGTTTAAACGGTTAAAATCACGGCAAACTTCCATTAGTTTGAGTAATTATATAAAATAAAATAAAAGAAATAAAATTGTATGAGTTATATATATTTTTACTTGAAAAGTCCAAAGTCTTGACAAGACCAGGCAACAGTGTAGTTCGTATAATCCGTATCAAGAATCCAGAGTGAGCTTTCAATTTGAACTGGTAGTGAAGGAAATGAAACAGACAACTTGGATTCGCCAGATTTGCCAACTAATTTCGCAGTACCTTCGATGCTGTTGGTCGTCCCACTCCTGAAAATCGAAAACACATATTTTATTTCTTAATACAGTTTGGACATTGATCTTTAATAATATTATAACTTACACAATGTTGATTTGACTGTTTATGACCTTTATAGATCCATCTTCATTCAGAGAGTATTTGGCTGTGATACACTTTCCTCCCATTTCATTTATTGCAAAATATCTTTCAGCCTCGTACCATGTTCCTAAATACTAAAATTTCTTCTATGAGTAAACATCCAGATTTTGAGATCTTTTACTATTTTTAAGAAAATAATTGAGACTAACCTTCTGAACATTAAATTCCTGTACGACTTTTAAATTTGGACAGCTTCCTAAAGATGGAATTTGAGCTAAAGCTCCACTGGATATAATCAACAATAAGCCAAACAGCAACATGTCATTGAGCTGAAGGATAAAATGGATTGGTTTAAGGATAAAATTTGATTATAGATTTTGATAGATTTAAAGGATGAAACTACAAGACGAGTCACTTCACAATTTCGTGTTTTTGATCACTAAATGTAAAAATTTTCCCAACAAATACCAACAAAAATACGAAAAAACGATCACCAAACGATTTCATTAAAGAAAATGAAGAAATGTACAACAATTAAACTATTTGTTTTTTCCTTTGTTTTTCAGATTATAAGATTAGAAAAATAATCAATTCTTATAAATTCATAGTAAAATATAAAAACAAACTCAATAAACACAATACACACAGGGCAATATAACCTACAAATACCTGATGATGGGTAAATGCTTCTTTTTCAGGGAATTCTTTATCTCAATTTTTAATGTAAAATTCTTCATATCGGCGTTTTTTTTGGACAGTTGATATTTGCACTTTGGTTCCGTTTCTTGTGGCATTTTAACACAATAATTTGATTATTTGTAGTGCAAAAAATAATTCTGTGGCAAACGTCAAACTTTCACGACTTCTAGTTCTGCTAAACTAAACGCTACTGCACAAGCGCGTTATTTTAAAAAAGATATCAAACCTCCATAATTTTATTAGGACCCGAATATTTCCTTTCTCCTGCATTTTAGAGTAAAATTACTGATATGCAAAATTGTAGATAATAAAATTTTCTATAACTTTTGTATTAAACAAATTCTTCTCAGGTCAGTTTTTTGGAAGTTATAACAGCGGAAAGCGAACTGCTTTTTTGCAACTTGCAAAAATTCGCGCAAGTTTAAAAAATTATTGATTCGTATCGTTACCATTTTATTATTATATCCATTATATAATTATATATAATATATATATATATATATA
>UCOH01000518.1:0-12469 GCA_900474275.1 Synergus japonicus
TATATATATATATATATATATATATATAGAAATATACAATATATGATTGAAACAGGCTTAAAATTGACACCTAATCATTGAAAAAACTTAGACTCTTAGTTTCAATTTACTTGCAAAGTATATATTTCTAAAAGAATATAAAGAGGAATAACAAGAAATTGTTTTGTTATTGTGTATTGACAAGACTTGTCAAAGGATCCATTTCAATACTCGTCATGACTGCTTAACTCTCTTGAACATGCATTTAGCAATGTGTTCCGGTTATTCTTAGTAGTTACGGACGACTAGAGAAAGACGGTAAGACGTGCCATATGTATAACTACTTACTACTGCGCGCAGTGGTTACGTCCTGTTCTGGAGAGACCGTACTCTCTTCCAATTTAATTTTTATTTTTACAACTGAACATGCATAAGAGAAGTATATTTATTCAAAATTTCAAAAGCCAACATTATAGTTTCACAAACTAGGTCATTACTTGTAAAGCGGATAAATCCCTGACATTTTTGTTCATACATTGGGTAAGTATTGTTCGACAAACTACTCTAGTACTCTATAATCGCTCAAGATCAGCCAAAAATCCTTAATTCGGCATTTATCGAAATCTCTCTAAATCACTCGACTTTTATTTCCGAATCTCGCAATACCGTCAATTGCCTGCAGGAAGCAACGTAAGAAATCGCATCGACTAAACGTCTGGCAAAATTGCCGAATCTCAATTTCCCTCTAAGGATCGTGAAATCGAGCGATCATCGCTTTCAAACCACATTTAAGGTGTATTTTCACGTTCGATGGGATACATCGAATCCAGAGTGCTTTTCTACGGAGATTCTTCCCCGTACCGCGAAACTCTGCCAACATACGAAGAAGTGCGTGCACTCAGCTGTTCTGCGCGTAAACACGTGCGCGCTAAGGGGTCGTCTTCTGCACATGTTTGAGTCAACTGTGTGCATATGTGTGTGCGCATGTGTGAGACCGCGTGTGGGTGGTAGCAAGTGTGTTGGAGTGTCTGTGTAAAATTAGCGGTATGTGTGCGGATCCAAACGAGGGAGGCAAGCAGTAGCTCAGACGCGCCGGAGCGGCTAGCAGCCATTTTACCCGATTCCCGTGAAAACATCTTATAGCACGTTAAACAAGTGCAATTTTTCTATTTAGCGCCAATCCTCGAGACATTTGCCTTTCTTTGACCATCTCTGTCCTTGCTCCGAGATCTCGAATCAGAATCTCGATCACTTGGCAGATTGTATCACAGCGATACGCATTCAGTGCGGTGCGAATGTTATGCACACCTGACGTACGTGTTTTGTGACACGTGAGAGTGGCACTTGGATGCATTTGGAAGCACTCGTTGGTGGTGTCAAGTGTAAATGTGTGCACGCATTCGTGGTTAGTAGAGAGGGGGTGAGACAGTGTGTGTGAGAGTGAGGTCCAATTGAAATAGAGAGAGAGATAAAGAGGGATAGAGATACTGGTTGGAGGGGGAGAGGGACAGCACAGACCACGAGGTGAGGCTATTCTCTGCGCAGGACCGTTTAAATTCGCCGCCTGCTTTGCATACCGTTTTACCACCCCCGACCAACCCCACGGAAAGTCCTCCGAGAGACCACCCCGCAAACGCTTTTCATTCGACGAATCCCGTGCTTGGACGAAAGTCCAACGCTAACATTGTCAGACGACACTCAAAGGAATACTCATTTTCATTTTACTGAGGCTCCAATCGCTGATGTAGCTTGCTATGTTAATGAATTTAGAGGCAAAAGTGCGGAGGCGGAGTCATAATTTAAATAATCAACGAAAGAAATGCTAAAAGTATATCTGAGCTTTGTAGACAATTATTCTTTATTTAATAGTCAAGGTACAGTAATAAAGCCGTGCTTGCGAATTCAAAGATTGCATAAGAGAAATGGGAGACTATGTTTTTTAGCTTTGATAAATGCACTTAGAAGCAAAAGTACTTTGAGATATGGCTTAAATGATAAGGGAAATCCAAAAAGAATTTTTCATATAATCATTTATGAAAATTAATTTATCCTACGCGTTTTTTAAATAGAAATTTCGCTTTGTGCATTCTTTAGAATATCTAAAAATTGATAAAGGTGCACTGTGAAAAAATGTTTTCTTTCTTTCAATCCAAATCAAATTTTACTGACAAATTGTTATTTAATAAATCTAATTATCCTTTCAGTAATTAATTTATTGAAAATTGAAATTGAAGCTCGAATATATAAGTTTAACAATCATTCGAAAGAGTCATGTAAAATTGGTCGATAGTAATTACAAATGAAAACTTTGTTAATTGAAAGTTGATTTACTCTAATCTAAATAGAGTTTGTCATATAACTCTTTTAAACTGATTTCTTGTTTGTAATATTTAATTCGAAAATTCTACGAAACAGACCTCCAGAATATTTCGCTCGAGCTTCTTTACATTTTTGATCAATACAGTTCATTAGTGACTTTCCTAGTGGCAAATTTCAAGGAGCTCACAATCTTTTCTGAGTAATCGTATAAGCGAGTTGAAGATCGCGTCGTGAAGAACGAGTCTCAGGGCTCATTACTGATAACTAGATTTTTTATGCTACTTAGAAGAAAGTTTGAATCCTTTGAAGCTTATTACTAATTAAGTCAGCACTGATAAATATTAAATATTCGTTATATATTAAAAAGCTTTTGATTAAAGAGCACTTCATGAAAATAATTTTCGATTAGCAGACATAGGAATTCTCATTTGATTTATTTAGATTATATGATTATTTCAGATTATTTTTAAATGTTTATTTTATAGCAACACTGACGCACAGCCTGTATATCACGTCATCATATTAATTCTGACATTGAATTATGATTTGGAACACAAGCAATCGTCAGATTTTCACACAATCGAAATACGCGGAATATAATTAGAATAAGCCTGGCACATTAAATGCAGTTTTGAGTTATCCAATCATAAAGAACCATTCATCCAGAATAATAATCCTGCATTTATTAGTCGGAATAATTTTAATGTCGTAGTACAATTACCTATTATGTTTTCTTTAAGCCAATAAATTACTGTTCAATTTTAATTGAAATTCCTATGAAAGAAATTTTAATTGAAAGATTGTTGCTCCTGAAAGAAAGACCATTTTAGACTTCTGGCTGAGAATTATCCACTGAGAGCTATTAATTTATATGCAAATTTTCCTTTCCGAAAATATAGTTCAAATATCATTGTTCATCGCCGATTACAAACATTTTCGCATAAACGTTTCTCAGAGCTCTCTAGGCACAGACGCCTTAATGCTGTCTCACGTAATGAGTGACTTGGCTCCAACGAGCACATATTTTCTTTTACGATGCCTAAATATAATCTTAACGATGTCCTTATGGCTTAGAGTATACGACTCCAGTTTGAAATTCAAATTTTCAAAAGCTTGATTCCATGGGACCTTACGCAACTAGACTTTAAGTCTAATTCGAAATGTCCCTATCATCGATATATTTATAACTTTCATGTTTTGGAACTTTAATTCCGTCTTAATTGAGCCTTCAGCTTCAAGGAATTGTCTCAAAATATGCAGCATGAAGTACCACGATTTATCTTAAAGATTTATTGATATTCATTTATTTAATATAGAAATAATTAGTTTTTTAAACCAAAAATAAACTTCATTAGGTGAAATTTTTTTTCGCAGTATTAAATATCTATTCACGTTTTTTTAGGTTTTGTTTACCTTTTCAGGTTTTCATCCACCTATGTTTTGCACCCATTAAGATCAAAGATCGAAATCACGTAGAATTGAATTGGCTATCGATAGTCCAGCGATCATCGTCACGTGTGTGTCAGTGTCGGATGGTCGATTTTCTTGAAAACTCGCGTAACAACTTTCAATTGATGGTGACGACCCTATCTGCAATCTTCATATCTTTCTCAAGCTTCATCTGAGCTGTTTCTTTAAGTATATAAACAGTATATAAAGTACATCGTAAAAATACACTGTATAAATATAAACAATTAAAAAGATAAGGAAAAATACTTGAAAATTGACATTTATACGTTTCGAAATTATATTACAATTTCCAAAACTAATTCATATTATAATCATTTATAATGATGCTTCAAGAAAATATATTTAAAGTTTAATAATTATAGATTCATTTGAATAATAAAAGTTGCTCTCGAGCTGTTATCTGATAAACCCTCATTTTCTAATACCCTTTCTGCCTTTAGAATTATGATTTCTCTCACTTCCTATTTCTGATTCTTTGTCGAGATTTGCGAGCGACGTTTGTTGGACGCAGCGTTACAAAAAACGCTTATTGCATCACGCCAAAGGACAATTAAGCTTACAAACGAAGCAACCAACTAATCGCCATCCCCCCGAGCTATCGTGCCACCTCCTCGTCCTCGCAATCGGGGGTGTAAACCTGTCATTATCCCGATTATTATTCCAGGCTGCTTAATCACAAGCTGTCGTTCGTGTCATTGTTTCCTCAAATTATTATTATTTCTGTCGACTTGGTCTCGCGCCCTCGTTTAATTCGAGGCGCAAGGGCCATTAAGAAGGGAAGAAATTAAACTCCAGGACATAAACAGCGGGCGGAGTCAAACTGAAATATTTATTTCAATTGAACTCCGGCAATCGAGAGAAAGAGTTTTGTTGTCAATTCTAACTTTACCCACACTCGAGCTACCAGGGATAGTGAACTATTAAAGCCTTTCTCGAATTATCGATTTTTAAGGATTATATCTTTAGGTAATCCTTGTATAAAGAAAGAAAATCATTCAGTTGTTAATGACTTGAGGAAGTGATTATAGATGTCAAAAGAGATGAAGTACTCAATCAAAGAGAGAAAAAACGTCCATGAGGGCAGTGTAATATAAAACATTTTCGTATACAGATGAAGTATTCAATCAAACAGAGAAAATTTCATGGATAAAAACTAAACCTTCTTCGTAATTTTAATTTTATTTATCAGCGTCGTGACACGAAAAAGTGATAGGTCACTTATTCGAACTGCAGTTACGGCTATTTTCATTTGGAAGGCAGAAATGTTGATTTTGAGGCAATCGAATATCTTAAAATAAAAATGAAAAAAATGATTACTTAATGATTGTATTTAAATATTATTAATAATTGTCCATAATATATGTTTGCCACGCGCTTTAATATTGCTAGTTATTTGTAATATGCATTAAGTTAGCAATAAAAAGTAAATTGTTGAACACTAGTGACAGAAATGAGTCTGGAGACAAATGATGTTAGGATCAAAGGTGTTGAGACAGAAGTTTGATGACGAGAAGGAACCAGACGACTTGACGAATCCGGGGCGAGAGGGATCTACCGCAGAATATATAAAATAGCGTGGCGTGCCGGTTAGACTATATGCTCTAATTTTAGGCGATTGCCTCGCTCCCTCACCAAGGATTATAATTAGATACAGAAATACCCGACAGCCACCCACTCTACACTCACCATCATAAACCGCACAGAACACACGGCACTAACACGATGCTATTCGTTAGAGCGCGAGATTGTTCGCATTACCCGGCAGAATTCTAATACACCCGCGATTCTCTTAGGCGAAGCTAATTTTAAGGTAGTCCGACTCTTGAAATTTGGTCGTCTCGAATGTCATCGAATCCGATTGGCTTCCGATCAGAAGAATTACTTCTTTTGCTCAATGTCGTTAAAACTCGAGAAACTTTTAAAAATAGGACAACTTTTCATCTCGTCATGACTGCTCTCAAATTTTGGCAGAAAGGATTGCGAAAATTAGCTGACTGGCAGATTAATTTACTCTAGGGAACAAGTGGGCCAGATTTTTTTGAGACTCTTGCCAAGCAGAATAAATAAACATTGCTGAATAAATGAAAATTCGATAGGTTCGAAGTATGTTAAACCATCAGAAAAAAAAGATTCTCTTCTGTGAAATTTTCATTTTCACCTTTACGGAATAATATTCACAGAAATATTTGCTAATTTTTCCATTAGGAAGGCAAAGGAAATCTGGGGAAATGAAATTTACTGCTATTACTTTCATCTCTCAGTAAATCTAACTGACATACAAAGCCACTGACTATCGACTGACTGGCACGTTAATTTATCGTAGGGGAGAACAAGTGGCCCACATATTCCAAAACGTTTGCAAAATAGGGGAGTGTGGGACAAAGTGAGACTTGAGTACAGTTGCAAATTAAATTCCGCTCAGTGGGTAAATCGAAGGAGCATTTGCATCAAAATTCAATCTGACTGAAAACTTTTGGCAACATTAAAACTAAATAACTGAATTATTTCATTTCACAGCATTTGTTTTCGAAACTAAAAACAGAAATCTAGTGACTCAGAAATATGATAACTTTCTACGAAATTTGCTGACTATTCTCTGTGAGTTGGGTTGAATAATTAATTGGCCGCCGAGCGAATCGTGGTTTGTGTGAACGAGCGATGAGGCAGCTGTTAGTACCCTCTGCTCCCCTGACAGACGTATTCTAGTCTAATAGAGAGAAAGAAAGAGACAGCACCAGAGGTGGGGGGTCGTCAAGTTCGGGGGTAGCAACCCCCTAATGCCGGAGAGGTAATTATTATACGAACCAATCGATACTTCGATGAGAGACTCGATGAAAAAAAAAAACCACTTGGAACTTTGGACGAGTCGACTGTTTTAACCATTCGCGCCTTTCTGTTCTTTCAACGACGCATCGTCTTTAGGGTTGCACACTCGTAAATTCGTTAGTCAAAGAGAACCAAACACACAAACACACACACGCACATACACACACACTATTTCACTTTTGGGGAGAAATCAAACATTTCTACGAGGCGATTAGTCACTAGAGGGAAAATCCTAAGCTGCACAAACCTTAAACCTTCAGGATTAATGTCTTTCACCTCAAAGAAGAATATTCTGTATTAAAATTTCATATGAGAAGGTACGGCAATTCCGTTTTCAAAATTAGTTTCAAGAACTAAAGCAATAAAGACAAATAAAATTAATTAGATTCTGGAACGCAAATTATAGAATCTTGGATCGTTTAGGAAAGTAATTACTTTGATTAATTAAGGAATAGACAAGGACGATTTTAAATTTTCTGAGTCAATAAGACACGAAAATTTCGACTCACGCAAAGAGGGCGTTATAGCGAGAATCACCCCTCAGGGAATTCCATTTATCGGCATTGACAAAACTTAGAATGGGGAAAAAGTTTCTTCTCTCATAACAAAAAGTTCTCTGCAGGAGTCACACGCTCATCCTCCCTTCTTTTTTTTTTGTGTATACATCTGTTTATTCATTACAGAGATTATAGTTCGAGCCTAGATTGATTGATAAAGGGAAGTAGACTCAAAGATTACGAAGCATTCAAAAGGGTCTTTCGTATTTTGATGTCGTCTAATATTTTTAAAAATTCATTTAGTCTAGAGTCTACCATCAAATTGCTACTTGTGATCGATAAAGACTCTCGGTAAAATGTGAAACGTCCGAGTCTGAGGACACTCGTCTTGGGAAGAAAAAAAAAGTGAAGAAGCTTACACGCGAGTCTTTATTCTTACAATTTCGTACGAAAAGCAGGATACTCTTGGAAAAAGTACATTTGTACGAAGGTACAAATGTAGAAGGGGAAAGTAACCATCCCATTCTTCTGCGACATCCGCTGGTCACTCTGGCTTCCTAGCGGACCGCAATCGCGGATAACAGCAATTAAGCTGCCGGTTAATAGAGACGATTGTGATTAATTATCGGATTTAATGACCGGCTACACTTGTAAATATACCCAGACCACGATGGTGCACCGTAAAAATTAGAGACCATGATTCCTACTCTTCTACTCGCGTCCTCCTCCACTACGCGTCTCTAACCGCAGAAACGGCTCCTGTCACCCTTGGCTGACTTTTCAACCAACAATCACTCCAGCTGTGGGACCGTCCGTAAAGAACATATCGCAAGACGGTTACCTTCAAGGATACACTTCAAGATTAATGTCAAACATAATTTTTTTACTAAACGATTTGAATGTTCGAATGAACGAAATATATATTTTTTCCAAATAGAAATAACAGTGATTTAGGGAAAACATCTTTTTGCCAAATGCTGAAAAGTTACATAATCGCCCCCAGCCAATCCTAAATCTTTAATTAAAAAACGACCTTTTTCCCCAACGAAATAAACTCCTCCACATTAACAGTACCATTTAAAGAAAATGTATTTCCAGGGAGCATTGGTCATTCGTCTAAGAGTAGAATGCCATGCATCTAAAACTCTCCCACAGAACAAAGTGCACAGAAAGCGTGGAAAAAGAGTAGCGCTCTTCGAAGCTGCTTCATGGTGGAGACGGAATATGGGTATGTGGCTAGCAACCAAGACACTCGCAATTTCATTGTGAGACACTCAAACCCTCTCACATATAGATCCAAACACTGAGAAAGTCGGTACTTCCCGTTTGTACGTATATATAGAGGAGCTTATGTACGGAGTGGTACACGGCCATCTACTTACTTTAGTGGTCAGCGCGGAAGAAAAGAATTAGCTAGACGGGGCGCGTCTCATCTAGGTCACCCACACGCGCTTCCGGTTAGCTGGTAAGTACACGCTGAGTGAAGACTCACACATGGAAAGATCCTCATTACGGGCTAGTGGTGGCGAGGGGGTTGCAGCAAAAGAGGCGAGCGTTAATTAAGAACAGACTCGCCACCCCCTAAGTAAGGAGCACTGACCAACCACCCCCCTCCCCCTCAACACCCCTGAGCCCCTTTCCCAGACGCCCTCGGTCGCCTCAGCCGCCACAACCACCACTATGACCTCACACCCTCCGACGCTCGACCTCGAGTAGAAAGAAAGAAAGAGAGAAAAAAAGAAGAGGAAAGAAGGAAGATATAACCTTCTGAAACGGAGAAAGAAAGAGAGAGTGAGAGAGAGAGAGTGAGATCTGAGAGAAAGAGGGAAAAGAAAATTAGCTAAGACCCGGTAATATGCTGTATTGGACGACGACAGTCGCCAACTGAAATGAAAGCCCCTGCTTAAGTTCTCCTACTGGTCGATCGCAAAGATCTCCGGTAATGAAACGAATCGGTTCGACCTTTTCAAATTTTACGATGAACTTGCATTTTTCTCGGATACGAATCGATTTTTATTTTAGTTTTTTGTCTCGCATTTGCAATAATAAAAGTGCTGAGCTGCTGGAAAAGGTTCTTTAATCAAGAGAGTGATGAGTTTTAGTTTACGTAAACTTTACTAGATATTTCATTTTTTTAAGTGTAGATTCACATAGTTTAATGATAATTTCAGTCGTGGCGTAAAAAATCTCTTTCGTAAAAAAACAAAAAAAATAAGAGGAACCTACGAAGATTGATAAGTTTTTAAACTCGAGAATTTTTGAAAATTAAGGATTCTTTTTTAAATCATGAACCCAACATTTAATTGAAGAGAAATTTTATTTCTATCCGCGATCACTGATCCAATCTTGAAACTATAAAGATATTCCCTATCCAATTGCAGGGGCAGGGAATATGGCAATATATTTTCATCAACTAGAATTTTTTTGCTAGAAAAATGAAACTGAAGCTTAAAAATATTTAATTGCACACAACCCAAAATTCTTTACATTTTTGGGAAAAGTTTGGAGGGGTGTAAAAATTATTTTCAAGGTCCAGATTCACTTAATTGCGGGAAAAAATCCTATAATACTGAAATCAGCATTCTTTTGCTTTATAATTTTGTTGTAAATTGTAAAGGTTGAAAAATCACTAGCAAGCCAAAGATGCCTGAAGCACTTGAGCGTCACGAAAAGACACTACGAATCGAGCGTAGCCCTCATTGCGTGACCTAATCAAAAGTAATCACATACCGACGCGACCGGTCGATATCACTATACATGCATACGCGTGGTTCCAACTTTCCATGTGTACTTCCTATAATACTTGTAGTACGTAATTCGCTGCCTGAGAATGCGTGCGATTAAATGCAAGTGCACTGTCGCAAGAGTACTTGAAAATGAACTCTGAGTGCACTCTCCCCATTTCCTCTAGAAATTCATACTTGCGAGGGTGAAGCCAAAAATAACTACATATCGGGTTGCCTACTCATAAAAGCAAGAGGGCAACAAAACATACTCTTACGCAATTTTGTTTTTGATTCAAGTCTCTCTAAAGACCTCTCATAAATGTCATCATCTTTCATATCTATCATATCTATCTATTATTTTTATTACATTGGTTATATATCTTAATTCTCTATACGTTCTCTATAAATCATCTACATATAATACATCTTTATGACTGCGACACTAATATCATTTTTCAAATTTTCCAGACGTTTTAGAGATATTCCCTAAAATGTTGGTAAAAATCGTTTTCCCCCCAAAAAAATGATCTACTCTACCGCTAAGAAGTATTTCAAGCAATACTTCCTGATTATGAAAATATTTATTTACGGTATATGAGATTTGACAAAGGAAAGGGAAAGATAGAAATTAGAGAGATTGTTATTGTTGTTAATTAATCAGAAAGAAATGATTAATAATAGGAACTTTCGACTTTGGGTATTTGGCGATTGCATCATCGTTGATGATCACGCATGTTGGTGAGAGCACACATGTTACGATTGATGTACAATGGATGTTCTAGCGGGAAAAAAAGCCATCCAACTGTTCATCCCCTCGAGCGGTGTAAGCTGGTTCTGGCCAGGGGCGAGTCAATTGTTTCCAACAGGTTTGCTGGCTTTTGTTTCAGTCGGTTCTCATGCACGACAGGACTGGTCACTATTCTCGGCCCCAAAATTGTTGAACAATGACCTCGAGCCGTTATTTTACTCTAAGCTAACGACTCATTATCCATAAGAGGGATGATGGATAAAGTGTTATTTTTAACCATCTAGAGACGTGTGAATCGCAGCTGTTAAAATTAATCTCATCCCCTAACAAACGGCCAAGAACCAAAGCTTCAAAAATGTTTTTATATTTAAAGTTTCACATTGAAAACAATTAAATTTCGAAAAAAAAAAAACAAAGATTAATCTTTTTGATTATTTTTCGAGTTGTTATTAAGTTGACTGTCTTTGGGAGGGTAATAAAATATAATTGAGAACCTTTAAGACAGAAGGAGCAACACGGGGAACGAAGCCGCAAATTAAACAAACACCTTATTGACGTGTTGATCCTCAAACGGCCTTTGCACCATAGAACTTGCGAGTGAAAGACAGGGATGAGAAAGCGATCTTCACCCTGGCAAATTCTCGACCGAGGGAAGAGAGAGAAAGTGTATGTCCAATGTAGGCTTTTAGCTTTTGAAACCAAAGTGAGAAAGTGAGAAAATGCGAGAAAGAGGGAAGGTTGAAGACAAGGGCGATCCCAATGAAGGAACCACGCCGCATGCCGGGTCTTAGCAAGACTTAACGAATATAGCCATCGATATCCAGGGACTCTTTATCTTCTTCTCCTAATTCCTCTTTGTCTTTCGAAAGACGCGTGACCATTGCCCTCTTTCAAGCAAGTCCTTCCTAACTCCGTTTTATCACATAGACATTTCTTCAGCTTAAACACAAGCTGTATTTCTTTCAAGTTTAAATAACTTTTCAAGATAATTAGCATTAAACTATAAATTTTGGCACACTGTTAAAAATATATTGAAAATTCAGCCATTTTTCATTTACTGTGATTGAAAATTGAACTATTTTGTTGAAAATTGAACTACTTTTGATTGAATATTCATTCAGCTACGGTAATTGTAAAAAACTTCAACTAAAGTAATTGAAGTTTTTTTTTTACACTGTAGAATTTTCTATAAAAAGTGACAAAAATTTCAGACTGATAAATAGTAGTGTATCTTGATTAAAATTTTTTAAATTATTCTCTTCATGTATGCACGTAACTGCAAACTACAAAGTTTTTAATCATAATTTAACAATTATGAATCATTTTAGAAAATTAAATTATAGAAATAAAATATTAAAAATAATTAGTCAGAATGGTTTTTCAATCTAAATGGAGTATTGACCAGTTTTTCCTAAGTGAGGCGTTTACGAGTGGGGTAAACGATAACGACAACACTAGAACTAGGGCAAACTGACAAGGACCCCACCACAATTTCTACACTGATTGGATTACACTTTAAAATCTCTTGAAGACAATTAAAATTATAAATCACTAAATTTTTATTTTAAAAAAATGTACATTGGGTGTTCCGTCGTCACAATACTTTTTATAAACCTAATTTTATTATTTTAATTCTTCGCGCGATTATAGACCAATCAAGCGGTAGAATAAAGGACAAGCGCTCCTGCGCATGAACGGCGTTGGCAGTACACATTTTTTAGCACTCAATCATAATCGATCGTGCCGTGTAGAGCTCTCGCGTGCTTATATCTCGTATCGTATGCCCTTGCGCATAAAAAGCCTGTTCTCACCTAGAGTTCGGAAACCGTTCGACTCTGTTCGATCGGAGATCCCTCGTCGGATCAACAAAATTATATAAAATCAAACAACCACGTGTGTGATGC
>UCOH01000519.1:0-12633 GCA_900474275.1 Synergus japonicus
GTAAAATATTTCCTGCGTGCGTTCGATATTTTACCCTGAATTGACTATTGTTTCATAATTACAATTTTTAAGATGGACATATTATTGACCAATTTTGAAATTGTTCGCCTAACAATATCTCGATCGTTGCTTGAGATATTAATGGCGAAGGGGAATATATTCTTGATTCGATTTAATTCGAATTAGGATCTCGAGCACAATACCCCGAAAATAAGATGGGTAACTGCGTTAAATGTTGGTCCATCTTTTGATGCACGAGCATTTAACTATTTACAATATTTATATTTTCCACGTTAGTCACTATGATGGTTGATATCTCTGTTTTCTTGAATTTCGTGTCTTGGTGTGTTTTCTTCTGTTTCAGAATTTTTTTATTACAGAAATTTTTGGGTGGGATATATATTCTAAAAATTGAATTATCTTATTTTCTCTTTTTTTAAAAAGACGAAATTTATTAGTCTTTATAAAGGCACAAATTTTATTCTCTGATTTCTTATTTTATATGATTTTATTTTATGTCCCTTTTTTCTAATATTAAGGATTTTATCAGCCATATTTTGTTTTTTCATTGCTTCTAATATGATGTTTTTTGTTTCAGGTTCATTGTTTTTGTAATACATAGGTTGATTGTAGGGAAGTACAATATTATATTTTTGTGTATCCTTGTTTTTATTCATTTTTATGTATACTTTTAAATTACAGAATAATTAATCGTTTTTAAATACTTTCTTTTTTATAGTGATCTTGTTTAATTTTTGATAATTTACTACAAGTAAGTTGATTTTTCTCATTTTAGTAACATTATATAATTTAAATGCTTAAAATAGTGAAAATAGTAATGTTTCTATAGATTTTGACGAATATTATTTGCGTTTATGTTTCAGGTGATTCAGCATTCATATTTTGAATTTGAAAAACAAGTAGTTTTGCAGCTAATAATATTAATTCACGCTTTCAGATAATCAATTTTTAACAATGTTTATTTCTAAATTTAAATTTGTTCCTAAAGTAACAAATATAAAAGTCATATAATTGTTAGTCATGTATTCTTTTTGAAAATGGACTAGATTGGAATATTTTTATAAAACTATTTTGAACCTTTCGATTATCTGATTATTTTTAACATTATCAACAGGAACAAAACAGGAATCTGCTCAAAAGTTTGAAGGACAAGATCCTCAAATGGAATTATCACACTTACGCCATCTTTTTTATTGATGTTACCGACTGGTATAGAATAAAGACGCCTAGCCATAACACCGTGGTTGCGTCGCTTGGGCTCTTGCGTCTGCGTGCTAGAATTTAGCATAGAACGCAATGCTACATGAAGAAGAAAACAATCTCTAAAATGGTGAAGCGAAAGCTTCTTTAAACAAAATTAAGTGTCTAAATTAGCAGTGAATAACAGGATATAACACAATCAATATGTGATTTCGTTTTAAAGTGGCTATTTGGAAGAATTAGGATTTATCAAGCCCCAAAAGGAGAGACTGAAAAATTGCTGACGAAGGTAAGGATCTGATAGGCTTGATTCTTTGTTTATGGAAATCAGCTGTATAGCTAAACATTAAAGCATTTGGGTTAGTTTTGATGTCTGTGTTTTACA
Organism: Synergus japonicus; assembly: GCA_900474275.1. Taxonomy (NCBI): domain Eukaryota; kingdom Metazoa; phylum Arthropoda; class Insecta; order Hymenoptera; family Cynipidae; genus Synergus; species Synergus japonicus. The sequence goes on from UCOH01000519.1 coordinate 1,607, forward strand.
AGTTTATTTTTTTATCAAGGTCATTAAAAAATATAATGGAAGAGCTTTGTGTAAATAAATAAATCTTATTCCAGTTTTTATCATATGCGTGATTTTGAACTCTTTCAAGGTTCATATAAAGCTGAATTTGTTTTGCATTATGCAACTTTGTTATCAGTATAAAAATTCTCAAAATTAGGAATTAGACATAGTGTTTTAATTAGCGTACTTTTTGTTTACATACTCTGAACGTCAATGAAAGAAAATAACGTCGCATTAACATATATATATATATATATATCCATGATTTCCACATGCAAATACGTATAACATAAGAACGTATGCTTGCATCTTGTTAAACAAAGACGGGAAGTCTGGATTCATTGCCAAAAAGTATCTTCTTTCTTTGTGTAAATATACTAATAATATAACCTCAAAATGGATAGAATAATTTATACATAAAATTATTCTAAGCGTTAATAATATTCATTGTTAATACGATGATTGCTATATTGCTAATATTTCTTAACTTTTATCAAACCTGATAAACAAAAATGACACCGATGATGTTATTGATAATGATTAATGATCGTTATTGTTTCATGCAAAACATAAAAAAGGAGTATGAAAGGTAATATCATCTAGGGAGCATTTGTAAATATTGTATTCATAAATGAGCTTTGTAGTTGTTATTTTTATGATTAAATGAATGATCTGTCGTTTGTTTAATGTGTGAGAGCATTGAATTGTTTCATCATTAACTGTAGGTGACTAACTTACATATAGATGTATGGAGAAGTCATTGAAATCATTTCATTAAATTTACTTAATGACATGAAAGAATGAAACGAGACACTGTCATTACCTGTGTGGAGCCAAACCGCCGAACCCAAACGGTAAGGCTCCAAAATCAATAGATATTCGTATAGAGTGTTTAATTTTGCACAAGTGTCTTGATTATCATTTTAAATTTTCAACTATTTTACAGTCGAGTGATAAGAGTTGTTTATTTATACTCCTTGTATTTTTCCTTTTTTATAAGCATTAGACTAAACGTTTTACATTTACGGTATTGTTTCCTTAGATGACAACTCTACTGGATGTCAATTATCAACAGTTGGAACCCTACTCAGAAGGTGATGGCGAAGAGCAAGATGAAGATAGGGAGGAAACGCCTCAAGAGTCTGGTGTAATAATCCATGTAGTACCAGAAAGTAGTAAAGCGAGATGGAATCATATAGAAGACTTGGATTCATTTTTTACGAGAGTGTATCATTATCATCAAAATAATGGATTTATATGTATGATGACTAAGGAATTTTTTGAGCTAGGACAATTCATCTTTGTAGTCCTTTTTACGCTTTTCTTGTTCCATTGCGTTGAATATCCAATTTTGTTCGGGTGAGTTTTTTTTATCATTAAGTTTTTAAATTCAATTTTGAATAAATCTGATACAATTTTTCTGATTTTAGGAATACAGTGACAAACAGTACCTTGCACAAAGTCAAAATTACTGATGCATTTTTGCCTCCACAAAAATGTTCTCAAAGTATGGGTCTAATCACTTGGATCTTTATTTTAGTAGCAACTATCTTTTGGATTTTGCGTCTAGTGAAATGCTTGTACCACCTAATTCAGTTTTGGGACATTAAGTTATTTTTTAATAACGCCCTTAAAATAGAAGATAATGATTTGCAAAATGTAACATGGCACGAGGTACAGAAAAAGATTAGAGAAGCTCAAAAAGAACAAGAAATGTGCATTCACAAGAAAGAACTTACCGAGTTAGATATATACCATAGAATATTGCGATTTAAAAATTACATGGTAGCTATGATCAACAAATCTTTACTGCCCGTCAGACTTAAATTTCCGGTAATAGGCGAAGTCGTTTTTCTTACAAGGGGCTTAAAATATAACTTGGAGTTACTGTTATTTTGTAAGTCAATCATATGAAAGTGAAAAGTATAATGCAATAATATAAGGTTAATGAAATATAATAATGCATTACTGATTTCTAGGGGGTCCGTGGTCGCCATTCGAGAATAATTGGCACCTCAAAGAAGACTACAAGAAATCCAGTAAGCGGGAGGAACTTGCTGCTACGTTATCGAAACACATTTCTTGGGTGGCAGTTGCAAATCTTGTTCTTTGTCCACTGATATTATCGTGGCAAATTTTGTATTTTTTTTTCAACTATGGCGACGTAAGTTCTTCCATTGTTTTAATTTTTAATATTTTTGTTTAAACTTTCAAGCACATTAAACATTGTCTATTCATATTTTTTTTTATTTACACTCTGTTATGTATTTAATTTTCAGTTGATAAAAAGAGAACCAGGTGCTCTTGGTTTGAGGATGTGGTCGCCCTATAGTCGTTTATATCTTCGTCACTTCAACGAATTGGAACACGAATTAAATTCTAGATTAAGCCGAGCGTATCGTCCGGCTAAAAAGTACATGGACATATTTACATCTCCATTAATCGTGATTCTCGCTCAAAATGTTGTTTTCATTTCCGGCAGTATTTGCTTTGTTATGTTGGTGTTTACCCTGTACGACGATGGAGTTTTATCAGTAGAACATTTCGTGACAACCATGACAGTTTCTGGATTAGTGGTGACTGTAGGAAGAGCATTTCTTCCTGATGAAAATTTGGTGTGGTGTCCAGAAACTTTGTTAACTGCGGTCCTAGCACATACTCATTACAGACCGGACAGTTGGAGAGGACGTGCACATACGCAGGCTACTAGAGCACAATTAGCCCAATTATTTCAATTCAAACTTGTACATATTGTGGAAGAACTTATTTCGCCTCTTCTGACTCCGTATATTTTATACTTTCACATGAGACCACGTGCTTTAGATATCGTCGACTTCTATAGAAATTTTACAATCGAAGTCACTGGCGTTGGTGACGTTTGCAGCTTTGCACAAATGGACGTCCGAAAACATGGAAATGTAATGTGGCAAACACTGGGTCAAAGTGAAATAGATGATCGAGTGATAGGTTTCAATAATAGGTACGGAATTGATAAACTGAAACCTCCAACTCAGTATACTCAAGCAGAAGACGGAAAGACGGAGTTATCGCTAATACATTTTACTCTTACAAATCCCGAGTGGAAACCACCTAGTCATGCCGAAACTTTTGTAACGGCTCTGAAAGAAAGAGCCAAGAGGGAGGCACTTAACGTTCCTAATGAAATGAATCCTCTATATGCAAGTTTAAATAGTCTGTCCAGTCTCGGTCATGGAGTAAATATTGATTTTTAATGTTTAATCTATTTAGTGATACAATTTAATCAATTTAGTCTATTTTGATCCCTATTTTAATCAACAATTTATTTTGCTTTTCAGTATAACGACATTGTAATGAATATTCGCAGCACAATAGCGAATCAAGTGAGCGTTCCAAACCTAGGTAGCGTACTCTCTAATCAAGTAGGAACATCAACGACTTCCCAGGGCGGAAGTGAATCCTGCGTTTTGAAGTCCAGCGCCCCACCGCGAGCTTTTATGGGTCGTATCTATAAAGCAGAGGGACCCTTGCATTGTGATAAAGGATTGCTTTATAGCTTGCACCAGGGGTTGTCAAATCAATCCCTTGGTGCTTCAGTATTTGGTTCTGGACAGGAACTGGTAACAGATTTAACAGTCCCGATTGAATTGACTGCCGCTGATATGTCCTTATCTACGTTGTACCTGCATGAACTTCATCATAGACAAGTGGGTTATAAACTTTAGAAAGAGTTCTTTCAACTTTAGCTCCACTTTAATAGAATTACTCAATTTTACTGAAAACTTCATTTATATTTTAGGTAAAAAGACGAGGTTACCAAGAAATGGCCAACAGAAGTATTTGGCAACGAAGTCCAGTTCAGGAACTTGCTACGCTTCCTGAGGTTAGACAAGAACGAGCTCCTCTACTCCGTCATCAAGATTCATCGATAAGATCTAACATAAGAGACTCTTAGGGTAGTAACTTACCTTTAACTAATTTGCAATGATGATCCGTAATAAAATATTTTTATCTACATTAAAAGTATGGTTACATTATTTCATAGAATGAGACTTACAATATTTAAGTTTATACTTATACGTATAAAATAATGAACAATTTAGAATTTCTTCAATTGTTTCTTAGGATATTACATACCTATGATCTTCATCTGCATAGTGAAGTTTTTGCATTAGCGATCGTCAGATATTTTCACAATAAAAATCCGGTTAGGAGGTAAACTAACCGTAAACGAAAGAAAAAGCATTTTTATTTTTTGAAGATGGAAGGCTTACAGCAGAGTTCTAAAGTTTTAAGGAAGTATAATTTACGTTGTAATCCAAGTATAAGTGAAAAAATGATGAAAAAGGACTTTATTTACGACTTACCACGACTTATGCAAATTGTTGAAAAAAAACCGATTGTAAGTTTTTGAATATGATTTGTTTATTTTTCTAAATAAAAATACCTACTATTTTAACGTAAAATTAATAGAAAAAGTCATTGATGAGGATCTATATTTTTTCATATTACTTTATCAACTAATTTCCAGATTCCGGAACAGCGTATCTTGGAATTTGAGTGCAATTATTGTCATGAACAGATCGCTACTTTTCATTCATTATCAACTCATGTAAAGTTTCATTGCCAAGTCTATTGCAAAATGTGTTATTGGATATTGCAATCCAATGAAACAATGGAACAACACAGGAAACTCTTTCATTTTTCTAAACCCTTAAAATATTAAAGGAATTATTCGAATAATAATATTTTTATAAAACAGGTAATAAGTAATAAAAATGTATAAGCTTTATTACATGAGTACATTCATGAAATGTTTTCGAAATAGATTTCATTTACCAATTTAAAAAATATGATAGAAATCTACATGAGGTCGTCCTTTCATTACGTAACGCTTTTTTTCTACGATTTTTGGACTCTTCTTACCCCTTTGTAACGCTAACGTGATAACAGATCATGACAATCCCTTTAATTGTTGTCTAACTTTCATTAATCTGTTTTTTTTTTTTTGCTCTAAATACAGTTTTCACTCTACTGAGAAAAATAACTCCATGTAATTTGTGGCTAATATAACGTAGAAGAATTTATAATATTACTTCAAATTCAGCTATTTGAAAGGTTTTACTATAAGTTTACGATGGATTTCAAGGGATTTTAGGGGATTTCAAAGCGTTACGTAACGTATGGATGATCCTTGTGCATATTACGCAACTTTGAAATTACTAGAGAAAATCTGGAAAAGGCTCATGAGAGATAGATATATATCATGAAGTGGCAAACATTTGCGGAAAATTGGACGTTGCGTAATACTTGAAAAACTGCTTAGCGAAGATACGGTTTTTATGGAGAAAGTTTAAATTACTTTTTTTTCATTATAAGAATGTATTTATGGTATAATAACATAAGAAGACATCTATTATTTTTTCTTAATTAATTTTATTATGCGTTCTTTTCACTATCAATTGCCACTAGCGTAAATTAAATAATGATAACTCGATACATTCTACAACTTTTGTTATTACCTAAAGTTTTTTTCCTTGAAAGTTTATACTTATGAGGATAATCATTATTTTATAAAAAAAATAGTTTTATTCTCTTCATTAAACTCATCTTATTTTGCTTTATTCATCTACATAAGTATTTAAACATAAAGATGCATAATTTTTCTCCCAGAAATCTTTCAATTAGTTGAGTAGTCCTTTAACTGATCATGGAAACTACATAACTTTGATCCCTGATTTCGAAACTAAATACGAATCAAAGATCAAAGAAATTTAGAACTTGAATATCGATAAATTTAGCATAAAGGTCTCTTCTGATTTCTGAAAGTCTGTATACCAAATACTGCACATTTAAAAACTAAATTCACACTTGGTTAATAATAATCTATTTTAAGAAATAAAGATTATCCGAAATATGAACTATAAAAAGTCAATTCAAGTTTCATTGTTCGCATTCAGGATTTCATCTCAATTTCATCACTTACAGTTATCACAGGCTTTATGGCAGCAGGTTTCACAATTGAGTAGCTGGACTCTAAAAGAGGATATAAAACTTTTGGCCCTTTTCCAAATTCACTCTAAAAGAGAAAAGCGACATGATTCCAAATATATTTTTTTATGGTATTTAAGAAAAATTCTTTACAATATGTAATCCAATTTCCAAGAATTAAATGAAATGAGATAGTGCAACTTTGGAAGGGATGCCAGGATTTCTCTAAAAGAGAATCAACTTAGAAAAATGTTTGATGGGATCTCAAGAGGGTTTGTAGATAAGAAACTATAAAACCTTCATCGTTTTCCATCCTATCTCAAGATCGTAAATTGAGATAATAATCCCAGCTGGGAATATTCCCAGTTTTTAATGTAAAAGTATATTTTTTTTAAGTACCACGCCCTCATTCTCTTTAATTTGTTGAAAAAAGGATTGTCGACTTTTTTCAGATTTAAAAAAAAAATTAACCACGTGAAGATCATGTACGGAAATCCACCACTCCATTCATTCTTTGGAGCATTCCGTTCAGGATTCTTTACCCCTTTCGTTCTGGTACAAGTTTCTTTGCAGAATCTTGTACTGGTTGTTTCATAAATTTTCGGTATTTGATCCTTCCAGGGATCCTGTACAAAAATATACATCTTAGGAACTTTCTAAAGATCCTGAACAGGAATCTGTACTGGAATTTTTGGTTGAATTAATCTAAATTTTATGTAATTTATAATAAGCATATAAGTCTGATAACTCAATTAGTTTCCTTTTTCAAAAAAGTAAATAATAAAACTACATAGGGTTGCGGGTTGAAATAATGTATCGCGCTTGCGCAAAATTAAAAACCTAAACGGTATGAATGGATGGCGAAACCGTTCAGTGTTGCACCACACGTTGAACTTCGAGGTTGAATTTGTTGCTTCCAAATATAAATGAAAAAAACGAGATCTAAAGTAGCTACAATCATACAAAAATTTCGGGGCATTTATTTTTCAGTTAAGAATTAGTTTACACATAAACAAATATATTTTACCTGTCAAAATCTTGTATGAAATTATATTTTCACTTACATATAAATTTTAATTTTATTATGACTTATTAACTTTATTGTTGTATAATTGAATCTATTGTCCGAGTATGATATTTCTTAAAACAAATAAAAAAAGCGAGACGAAATTACGAATTAGTGTACAAAATTTATTTTATCGGCAATCGTGCATAGAAGCAAATAATTAGAAAAATGACGTGAAATATAATAGCTACAATAGCATATAAAACCTGATATCGCGTGTGTTAAAACAATTGTGATTATAAAGTTCAACAGTGATCTTTATTAATATTATATGTGAACTATGAGTTCGAGATATGTTATGGAGGAATCTAACAAAACCGAAAGAATTATTTTACAAATATTAATCGCAATTGCAGATAGTTGTATGAAACGAAAAAATAAAACAAATAAAAAGACGTGATTTAATTTAATATTTAAAACTGACCTGAAAATGTGACGATTATTGCAAAAAAAAAAAAAAGAAGTGATCGTTCACAATTTACGCGCGAAAATGAGAAAACGAACTTGTGTCAAACGTCGTGCATGACATGTAACTCAATAACGAACAAATGGAAGATAATATCAGGTAGGACATTTTTCAAGTGATCAGTATTATTAATTTTTAGATGAAATAGAAAAATTGTTCAAATTCTCTATAAAATTGTAGAATAATTCAACTGTTCATTTTATTTTATAACTTGTATAATTTTAATTATTTCCAGATTTCCACATTGTAAAGTAGATGAAAAAGTGAAACAATTTTCATACGATGAAATTATTTTCCAAAGGAATTTAGAATTCATGCATAAAATAAAGCATCGCTAATATTGTATTATCTTTCTTTCAGCACATCTTCTGTCTGGAACCACAAATTCATTTATTGAGCAATCAAATTTCCATCTGCACAATTTTATATTTGATGAAATTCATGAGTATGCTATTGTGTAAATGTTTTTTACTTTTTAATTTTTGGGTATTAATTTATTTAATAATAAACTTATAAATAAATTAATATATCTATATATTAAAAAAATTTAGAAAATGACTCGGTGTCATTATTATTCTTTAAATGTGTGGTTTGGAGATTATATATAACTGTGCAATAAATTTTCTTGCCAACTATCAAAAAGTTTCCTGTACAAAATGAAACTCATTTGTTTTAAAATCAGTATTAAGCTCCTAGTTTGAAAAAACAAGTTATTTGAAAAAAATAATCTCATGAAGAAACTCTCTGCTTGAAAATATTTCTTTATACATTTAAAGATAAAGAAGAAAAGGAGATATGAAAAGTCCTATTACATACTTTATATATACGCGCAAAAAAGAATTGCTTCTTGCCTTTTAGATATACTTATTTTCTTTTTCTTATTCTTCCTTATACTATTTTTATTTCTTATCAGCTTATGGTTTATTCAAGGTACTGATTTTTTAACTTGAGCAGCACTCAAGCAGCGAGTTACTCCTTGTCTCGTCTCTGATGATAAAGAAATTGTTATTGAACACGTAATTTCAAACTTGAGCAGCACTCAAAATATTTAGCTTGATAGGATGCATATTTTTACCAAGATTACATGTAAAACTTGAAAGAATCTGGTTTAGACATTGTTATAGAAAAAACGTGTGTGTTATAATTTTTGTGGATATAATATTTAGTACAAAAGTATTTGAGGTAGCAAATTTAGTTTCTCTAATTGTTTCCATGTGAAAAGTTTACAAATTCATGAAAGTTGACTACATAATTGTCTTTTTTGTCGTAAGTTTTCTTCTATTATGTATAAGTTGTTGGTTTCCGATGAATGCAGTTGTACAGTATACTATAAAGTGTACTGTAGTTATAAGCATTGAGTAGAACCCCACTCTGAAATCTTATTACCATAAAAATGCATTATGTAATTGAAATTTTATTTCAGAATCAGTACTTTAATTTTAACACGAATAGTAAATGCATAAATTCAGAATTTCTCTCTTCCACTTGCATTTGCCTATAAGATTAAAAGCCGGTGATCCTGTGGAACTTGAATTGCTAAAAGTTCATTATGTAGGTAACAATGTGTTGCAAATTGCATTTTTTCTAAATGGATTTAAAATGTAATTAGACTTGAAAGTACTACGTATTGTTATTCAAATGCAAATGAATCTACAAACCTGAATCTAATTAGTAAATAAGAAAAAAAATCCGAATTTTTCTTATGAAATAAGTAGATCGCTTTTTTGCTTGCCAGGAATTGAACATATCAGATAAAAATTCTATTGTGGGAGAGTAACTCTTCCGTATAAGAGTTTATAATGCAAGAAACGTGTAATAATTTCTGTATGTATAATGTAATCAGTTTAAATTGTTAATGAGCATACTTTTCACTTAAAAATGTAGGTAGAGAATATTGATAGAATGAATCATCAAGGATTCAAGGAATTATGATATACCTATTGTTTCAAATGGATTACGTTATTAAAGAATTTCTTCTCTTTACATATAATATAATATATTCATAAATGTAAATGTTGAAGACACATTTGTTTAGTGTCTTCACTGAAGAGTTCATAATTTGTAGATATAAGTTTTTTAATCTAATTTGCATTTATTTAAAAGAAAGAGAAATTGCACACACTAATAAGCATTCGAAAATACTAAATTCCTTTAATTTATATACATATAAGTTCCTTTAACTTTATGTTACAAGATTCTGAAACATTTTCCAAGTATTCATAAATTGTTAATAGGTTTAAAACAAAAAGGTCTAAGCATATACAGCATTTAATTAGGTTTATAGTGGAAGAGGTTTTTGTGTATCGAGTTAAACTTAAGTCAAAATTGAAAAGTTAAGAAACTGAAGGGTTAACAAAGTAGAAAAGTAACAAAGAAAAAGTCTCCATTACTTTACAACTTAAGAAGTCTTTTAATATAACTCTCGTTTTGTAGTTTAACTGACGGAAATTTGAAACTTTGCCAGACAGTTTTCCCGATCGTCTAATTAGCTATAGAAATACTATTTGTCTTCAGAATATTGCGGAAGGTAAATGTGTATACATTTCACAACATGTACTTCAGTACTTGCACCAGGAACCAATTTCGGATCGATAAAGCGAAGAAAAAATTAACAAAAGACTAACAGGCCAGGGATTTAAAGTCTCAATTCGCCAGTTTGTTTGACAATATAATATGTGTACAGGACATCTTGGAGTTACCCAATTTCATTTAGAAATGTTCGAAATAAAGTTAAAACAGTTAATAAATAAATTAAATTTTGTACAAACTTTTCTAACAGTGTAGGGTTTTAAATTCCAAAAAAAATTTTATAATTATTTCGAGTCCTACCGGTCAATTTATCAAGAAAAAAGCCTAAGTGTCTGATGCTACCCAATTTCTGCCTATATATTTTGAATCAAAAATAGAAAATCATTGAATTTTAAAAGATTCGAGATTAGTCTATTTGGATTCCTTTATTCAATTCCTCTATTCATACACCTAATATATATTTTCCTCCGTTTCATTAAAAGACGGCATTGTGAAAGTAAATCGATTCTCAATTACAGAAATGATTAATTTGGTTTTAACGAGTGAAATTGTAGATTTAATCAAATTTTTTCATTTAATTTCTTTTGCCTTTTCGTTATCTTCTTTTTTTAATCTCTAAGCCGGAAACAGCAAATAGCATTCAATTTTATTTCGTTCTCGAGAAACAAACAAGCTCAACTTTTTAATTTGCAGTCAATTTTGAAAAATAAAATAAGAATTTAACGGCTTCTTATGTAAGCTAGCTTTCTATTAATTTAACTAAATTATATTATTTTTCTAAAGAAAGTACTTTTCTTTTTTGGTATAAGGAGAAACTAAACTGAGAAAAGATCTTCAAACTCCACTATGTGTGATATATTGCCTTCATTATTAGTGATCATGTTTAAAATAGAGAGCATACTTATTATGACATCAAAGAAACTTCTTAGCGCGATGATTTTCATTTTCACATGCAGAATGCTTATGCATATGCAT
>UCOH01000519.1:12653-26807 GCA_900474275.1 Synergus japonicus
ATGCATATGCATAAGCATTCTGCATGTGAAAATGTTGCACAGAAAATGATCTCAATTTAGTTAATATGTCCTGTAATTAAATTTTTAATTAAACTTCTTGGATAATGGAGTTTTAATATCGATATCAATTCTTAAAAGAATGGACTAATTCGAAATCTATATATGTAATATATGTCATAATATACAATAGTATACATATATATATATATATATATATATATATATTCTGATAATATAAATATAGTTTTTGATAGCAATCAAGTTTTTGATTTAGAAAAGAAAAAAGGACATTTAAAGTGTGATAAATGCTATACACTTGCTGACCTTTTTGTGGAACAACCACTTTTGTTGAAATGCTTTATCTACCCTCGAGATATTCTTTTCTTTTCCATTAGCATAGATGCTACAAAGGCCTCAGGAGCAAAAATACACACGTTTAAACGATAAGAAAAATACAATAGGTTTATATTTACAATTTAACTTGCATTCTTTACCTTTCACCACGATATATCTTTTGAAGATATTTTTCAGCTATATTTTCTTCAAATGATACTTTCTAAGATTTATTTTATTCACAAATTATACTTATGTTTACCTAAGAAAATGAGTGCAATTATATGAATAGTTTAAATGCTTGCAGGGGATACCTTTTTATACAGTACGTAAACATTAATTAAAAAGTATATGTAGCTAGTATTCAATAATTAATTTGAATTAACTATAATAGTTAGTATATTTTTAATATTGATGAATCATTATCTACTGAATAGATTGTAGTATCTACTGCTATATATTCAATGCATATCCTATTTCTACGGTATTCGTTTCCAGTGGGAATTTAAATCCATTTAACAACAATATCTTATTTCCATTATTTCAGAATGTTGCAGCCTCTAGAGATGGAAGTCTATGGAAACGAAACACACTACAACGAAACTATTTTCAACAGTAATTCAACTAATAACGAAGATTATATTTTCGATAGAATTGAAGTCAAAGTTATTTTTATAACGCTTTACTCGATTGTCTTCATCTGCTGCTTTTTTGGTAAGTAAGAGATAAAAGAGATCTTTAATCAAATTATGGTAATATTTATGCCTCAAGAATATAATGAAACTTAAATGTAGTCTTGCAAAAAAACTCGTCTGAATAAACGCTTTATACACAACTGGCTCAAGAATAATGAAATTTGAATTTAATCTCAGTAGAAAATAAATATATTATTTTCTGACACGCTGTATCTCGAAGGTAATTTATACATGCAATATAGTCAACTAAAACTGAAGAAACTTCAGCGTTTTCTTTTTTTTTTTTGAGCTTTGTGATGAAAAAAATCTTTGTGATTTACTCAAGAATTTACTGCTAAAAATGAGAGGTATTAATAATGCATTCGTATACATTCAACCATACATATACATACATCTTATACCCATAATATATATAGACGCATAAAAGAGATTCATGTTATGTGGGTATATGGAATCAAATCGAGCGTGAAATACACGTGACATGGAAGTTTATTGTTTGTATGAAAACAGTTGAGTTCTCTCTGATTTCTAGATATATTTGATATATGTAGGTAATATCTTTTTTTATGTGCTAAACATTCTCAGTTTAACTTATTTATTTAAGTTTATCCTTTTTTTATGCTCTTCCTTTTTCCGTTATACATATGTCATGAGCAAAAATGTAAGAAAGGGTACTCTTCGAGTTTTAATTAAACATTATCAAGGTAAAGACCGGAAAGGGTTGTAATTGCTCAACATTAGCATAGAGATAAAAAAAAACAAATTTATATTTAATCTAAAATAAACAAATCAGCGATGTCTTGTGAATTCACTATACTAAATTAAGGCGTATACCTGATATTTTATGGGTTTTCAAAGAAAAACATTCATTTTCAATGAATAGCGATGATTTGCCTTTGGCAACGTTTCGTCTGTTTCGGAAAAATAACAAATCTATTGCATTTTCTGATGAGACTGTAAAAATAAATTTCCAGTGCACTCTGAAAAGAAGAATTAGTTAGTACATGCAAGGTGTCTCTGGTAAAAGCTATGTATGCTCAAAAGCCTTGAAGCGGGCGGAAAATGTGAATAAATGAGATTACCAGAATGCGACGGTAGAATCGCATAGGTTACCTATTTCACGAGCAACTTACTTTAAAGCTGATGATATAAGAGGCTGCTACTCGCAGATGAATACTTTCGTTTCGAGAAAATATAATCGATTTAGTTTGTGAAAGATTCGTGTCTAAGAAGATGTATATATCAGTTTCTGTGATAAATGGAGTTTATAAAAATTTTATTTTCTTCTGACACTATAAGTAATGAACTTACTTATTGGAATAAAAGTGGAATTGAATATATGAAATATTGAAATACAACTAATAATTAGTAAAAATCTTCACTATTTTACAAAATCACAAGGTTCTATTTTTCTTTTTTGTTTTTGAAAACAGTTCCATATATATATACCACTCGCGTCTATATCGACTACCAATGAGTTGGAATCAGATAGAAAATAGAATTTTCAATTAATTTGAACCATACACATTTTGCAGGTTTTGAATATAATTTAAACGAATTTTAGACAATAATTTTTGTTCATTAGCACTGCTATACACTGATTCAGATTTAGTGAGTAGTCATGATTTTGTAGAAAACTTAAGGCCTGATTACACGCTTTTAGGAAAATGTGACTATCCAATAAATTTGTCTCATTCCACATTTTTCACACATTTTACCCGGAAAATTTGCAAGAATGAGACAAACTTATGGGATAGTCACATGGTAGAGTGAGAAGAAGAACATTTTCCTAAAAGCGTGTAATCAGACCTTTATTGAACATTATATTAGAAAACTTTTCCCGTAAAAGTTTTGTAACTCACGTGGGATAAAATTTATAGTAAGAAATATATTCGTCCTCTCTTTTGACTAACATGACCCTCATGTTTTCTATACACATTCATGTTTTCTCTCCAGTTTCATGTATATTGATGCCACTACTTTCATCTCTGTCAAATTTGGTAATGCATATTCCAAAATTTATTCACCAGCAGAAATTGCGATAAGATTAATAATGACCTCTTACTCTGTACCCATATTACTCTATAATAAAGTATTTGTGCTTTTATTTATAGAGTATAAGTGCTTTTTCATTATTTCATTCTCTTCTGAAGAAGCAATTTCAATTTTTAAAGGCTTTCTTCTTTCGTAACCTTTCTTGTGTTCTTTTAATAGATCGTAACACGCTTTGCATCGGCAACAAAACAAAAAACGTGATTTAAGGGATTAAGCTCGAGTATAATTGAGCCGTTCCAGCTGAGCTTGGATAACGGGATTCTAAATTCGCTTCCATCATTATCCGATGAATTTCGACTGCTTTTTGTTTGAATCAAGTGCCTTGTTATTTTCATTCGTTTACATTTATTTTTATTTCATTTTATTCATCATCCGTTAATCTTTGTAAAAATACAAAATACCTTTATTTCTTTTAATTAGAATGATTTCACGTGACGGGCGATGTGTGGTGAAATATGTACAGTTATCTTATTGCGAAGGATAAAATATACTTAACTGGATTTCATGAGAACATGTGCAAAGAGTTTAAAACTTTAAATTCAACTCTTTATATCTTCTTTATATTATATTCTGTGTATGCAAAGGATATAATTATATGATCCTTTTATACGGTAAAAGCATAACTGTCAGGGAAAAATAAACTCATAGTATTTCAAAATTATATTAATTTTTTGGTGAATTAACTCTTATATTCTCTGTAAATGATAGGATATCTATACAAATTTTATGCGAATATATTGAAACACTAGGTCAAAATTAACATAAATTCGTGCGATGTGAAATGTCCGAAAACCATAGTTGGTTTCACAGTATCGGCTAACCTTGCTGGCTTAATCTTCTTGAAGTTAAAAGTTTCCTTCTCAGGATTAGGGAATAGAAGTCCAGAACACGGAGAAGCTCGGACTTTTGAGCTTCCGATAATCCTTTCTAAGGCGACTATTATACAATATGAAAAAACTGGACTTTAACTATATAATATATAACTTATACCGTCGACAAAGTAGAAAAATCTAAATTTATTTTAATATATATGAATGCATAACAGAATAACATTATTTACAGAGATTTTCTAGCGTTTCTAACAAGTTAGTCAAATTGTAGATAGGTTTTACAAAAGATAGATTTTATTGTCTAAAATATCGTTTAATTTGTTCTAGAAGGTCTCTAAAAGTGATATTATGCGACCTACTGGAAGTAACAGGACGAAATATAAATATATCACCTATACCTATTTCTACTGAAATTTGCTTAAAAGAAAAAAAAGGATTTTTAAAGTTTTCATAATGCATTTGGTAGGTCGCAGCAGCTGCTGAGGAAGTGCATCTTAAAATCCATTAAATTTCAATATAAATATAATAAATCTATTCAAGCTCCTTTTCAACTTTTCGTTTAAAAGTTTAGACTTATATTCATGGCAGGACAACTTAAAATACTTACAAAAATATTTTTATATCAGATGTAAAACTTTCATTTCGCGATTATAATTGCAAAAAGCTTAATAATTTATTCCTCGCGTTTCTTATTTCTCGCGTCTCGAATCGATTGATTTCCTCGAAATATCTCCAACTTCCACTTTTCGACATAAATTGAATCTCATCTTATTTAATAATCCCTTTACGTAATCGTTTCGAAAACAATGTTAATATAAGAACTTTTCGTAACCCTTTATTTGCCTCCTTTATTTACTCAGTTTGTTTTCTTAACACTTAAATAAATTAATGTGTACACACGAAAAGGGTTGAAAAGCAAAATTGGATTTTTAAGCACTGATCAATTTAGGACTGATATTTGTCGAAAGCAATTTTTTTCTTTTTCTTTCATTCAAAATTCGACTTTGGAAAACTTTTTTTAATCTCTTGAAACATATTATTAAAATTGCAAGTATTCAGTTTTATTTTAGCGAATTTTACCTTAAGAAAATATTTTCATCTTTTGCAGTCTATCGATAAATGGCGTATATTGTTTGCTCATTAGAAGTAATTAAAGAATTTAATTGTCGGACGATATAGTTATTAAAGCAATAACCTCTTGAGAATTTAATTGCACCAGAAGTCTTCTGAAACTTAATAACGGCAGCTATTACATGAAATATTTAACTTCAAAATCTTAAAAGGGATGCTTTCTTATATTAACAAATTTAATTTAATTTATGATATGAAAAATATCCTTTTGAAATATAATAATCCTAGATGAGTGTGCATTAAAGTGCCTGATGATTGCTCTAGGATAACCGTGACAGAGAGATGACAAGGTAAAAGCAGTATGCAAATTCGCCCATATTCCCATATCTCTTCCATTTCACGCGAACGGCCGGATCAGAAGGTATATTACGTGTCAATTAATGGTGATTTCAGTGAATAATTAATTTCCAATCCGATAGCGTTCTTTGGCGAGTTAGAGTGCGAAATAAATGACGTCGTTTATAAACACTTGACATAATTTCGCTTGTGTTAATAAAAAGGTACGAAAATGAATTGCAATACATAATCATTTTGATGAAGAATATATGAAATGAATATCACAGGAAATATTATGATCGAAAAATCTTCATTTATCAAATGCACGTAATAAAAGTTCAAGTTTTCTCAGATCCTCTTCGATAAATTTGTAACAGTTTTAAAAATAACTTTTTACTGTAAATGCAGATTCGTATTCAAACTATACGAGTCAAAGTTTGCCGAACTACCTCTATATACTTGCATCCTATTTTTATTACTTTAATACTGCATAAGAATAGGAATGAAGTAGTCGTACATAACTCAATATTTGAATCTTTACGGACCTTCATTCTTGCGAAAGAGGATGAATGTAAAGTTTGAAAGTAAATTTTATATACAAATATGCAGATCGGACAATTCAAATTAAATATTTGACAGATTATAAGTATCACTCTATTGAAAATCAATGTAGACACTATCCCACAGGAATTCCGAGGACAGTTTTCGTCTTTCATAGTAAGGTAGTCTATCGGCTATCTAAAAGTGAAAAGTGACATGGAAAAAAAAATAAGGGAAAAAGAAAGTTATGGAAGTCGAGATGAAAACGAATTTCAAACGCTTGTTGTACCATATTGAATTTCTTATTCTGTACATGCATCTAGATACAAAATTTTATGTGAATGAAAATTCACGTTTAAATGAAGAATCCAATTTAAATTCAATCAGAAATACAGAATAAAAAGTTATAACTTTTCCTTACAAATATATTTTCAACGAAATATATAGCTTACCAGACTTTTGGACTTGACATCTTTAGTTATTTATAATGAATTATATCCGATTTTCTTGACAAAAACTCATAAAATATGTTTTGTTCAACGACCTTCCGGTCAGCTTTGTAAAATATTTCCGAATCTTGGCGTTTTTTCTTTCTTGATCATTAAACTGTCTGAGTTATATAAAATTGCCTGAAAACACTTATTATAAAGAAAATAAATTCTATAATGGTATATATTTGTGAACTTCTACAAGAAAAGGACAAAGTTCTTGGATTTTCATTTTCGAAATACACCACACTCTTAAAAGAACTCTTGATCTTTTCTAGTGGACGTCCACCAATTGCAAACATTAAAAAAACCCGCAGAAATAAAATAATTCTATTTGTGCAGGAAACCTGATGGTGATTCTGGTGGTTACATTCTCTCGAAGATTAAGGAGCATCACAAACTTCTTCTTGGCAAATTTGGCAGTAGCTGATCTTTGTGTTGGGATTTTCTGCGTGTACCAAACTCTAACAAATTATCTAATGAACAGTTGGCAATTGGGAAACTTTTTATGTAAAGTGTACATGTTTGTGCAGTCTCTTTCTTATACAGCAAGTATTATGATCCTCGTAGTGGTCTGCACTGAAAGATACTTAGCGATAGTGCATCCTATAAAATGTAGATCACTTTTGACTCGCAGTAGATTGAGGATTGTTATTGGAATTGTATGGTTATTGGCGGCAATCTATGCATCACCGAGGTTCATATACGTCGAAACTATCACCCATCAATTGAATACAGGCGATATCGATGTGATATGTATAGCCAATTTTAAAAAACATAACAAAACCGTACTTGACTCAGTCAATCTAATCTTGCTCTACCTTGTTCCGCTTTTCCTGATGTGCTGTTTATATACAAGAATAGCTATTGGTCTATGGAAAAGTGGCGCTACCCTGGGTGGACCAGGTCTTGTAGCCAGGGCGAGGAATGGACGTGTTCACCATATTCACACTTCCAGCAGAAATGTTCTTCGAGCAAGACGAGGTGTCATAAGGTGCGTCACAGAAATTCTTATATTCACCTCTATTTCCTTTTACACATTATGATAAACCGAATACTCCCTCTTTTCATAATTCGACTATAGAATTTCAAAGTTAATATCCATTCTAATCCGATTCTCAGTTTTGTGAGTATGTTAATTCTAATTTTATACTTTATTGCAGAATGCTAATAGCAGTCGTAGTTATATTTGCGGTGTGCAATCTTCCGCAACAAGTGCGCATAGTCTGGCTGCATTGGGATCCAAATTATGGATCGGACTTCAGCACTATATTAACAGTGACGACGTTTTTGATATCTTATATGAACTCTTGTCTCAATCCTCTGCTTTACGCTTTTCTCTCTAAGAATTTCCGTAAAGGAATGCGAGAACTTCTGATATGCAGTTCTCGAGATAGTGTAAGATTGGGTGCAGGATGCACGAGTGGAGATCTTGCTCGACAAGAGAATGGACATAGTATCAAAGCAGCGCATAGTTCTGTGCATGATGAGTCTCTATGACTATCTAAATCTTAATTGAATACGTATAATGAAATTCCTAATCATAAATTGCTCGAATCTAACGAGCAGAACTTCACCTTGCTTTGGTAAATATGAAGGGATGTTAATTAAGGAAGGAGGAATTATTAAACGACATTATACAGATTATTATAATTTACTTTTATTCGAATTATTTACAGAAAAATTGAGCCGATATCAATAAGCTAATATAATGTATCAATTTCGTTATGCTTGTCATGTAGATGACCCAGGAGAGAACTTATATAATTAGTGCAGGCAGAATTAATACTTAAGTTCAGACCGAAGTTATACTCTGCACCTGCATTAAACCAGTACGTCCAAAGGAACAGTGCCATATATGTATATGTGTTACTCCCTCGAGCCGAACAACTTATAGCTGCACTATAAAAAGAATAGGCATTAATTAGATTTACACCTATATACAATATCGTCCTTTTTAGAAACTTTTCTCGCAAATACTTTAATAGAATGATTATGTCAATCTAATTTTCGAAATCGATTCCACGATATTGCATTTTTTGGAACTCTGCCTCATTTAGAATACCTTTCTTTTCTTAGACATGCTTTTTATCGAACTATCTTCTTCACAAAAAATAGTGAATATATGACTAGATTCTAGCCTGAAGAAATACTTTTGTAAGGGATTATCCTAATCTCTAAGCGTTTTGCCAATTTTCGTCCTAACCATTGAAAAAACAAAGGAATTTGTTGGATAGATTTGTCGTGGAGAGTGGGCTAACGTAATAAGTGTTATATATGTAGAGGTAGAGGGTTTTTACTTTTCCTCTTTTTCTCCCAAACCATATATCCAACGGGCATACTATACAGTTAATCGATCTGACACAGTAGTATGTAAGTCTCTAGCTCGCAATATTACGTTTTCGCAATCGAAAACAATCAATTATTAGAATTATTTCTGTAATGCAGATATATTATTGCAGTTATATATGCGTGAACGCAACTGAAATATTCACGTGGAAACGCAGATATATGTATATGGTCATTTTGAGACAATGCACGTCGAGTTCAATTTAAACTATAGACGTTATTTTTAACAGTAAGCAGTATTTGTTAAACGTAAATAAACCAAGTTCCACGTGATTTTTTTATACATCACATTCACGAGATTGGATGAATTTACATAGATTTTCCGCTTGGGAAAGAATTTATCGGTAAAGCTTTATGTAACTTGTTGTAAATAAATACAAATCAAAATAATTAACATCTGTATATATATATAAGTATTTAGGAAAAGGACTCATTGTCTCGGTTTGGTGGTAATTAGATTTAACACCAAATTGCAGTATAACAAAAATCTTCCATAACATATCAGCAATATCTTTGTCCTTCCCATATTAATGACCACAATATACTATAAGTTATATTTGTAAATATATCTTATCTCGATAAGGTAATTTTTAACTAAAAACACGAGATGATTTTTTATATGAACTGTGATTTTAGCCATGAAAAATTATTGTAAGAGTAAATGGTAATAATTAACTTATTAATAATTGTAACTGATTTGGATTTATGTTAATATTTATGTAATAATAAGAAAAACAATATGGGCTGAAAGACGTGTTTCAATATTCAGAGATCTGTGGAAAAGTTCCCAACTAAAGTTGTTTAGTGTTGTAGAGAATAAAGTTTCACTTGGATGGATCAATGTCGCATTTCAATAAGTTTTGCTTTATGTGCTTTTGCACATGAGTACCCATGTTCAGACATTATATGTCTTGCTTAAAGTTCATTCGTTGCAATTTCATAAGTTACGATTTCTTAAGCAAGGGAAGTAAATTAGGAAAACTTAATCATCCAATTTTGTGATGCAACGAACAACGAACAATTCAACGAACAACTTTCACGACTGAAAATGTTTTCTCCCCTCGATTACGCGTATAAGCTGATGATTCATCATCTGCGTTTAGAATAGGTACAGCATGCATTTTGCGATTTATTTCAATCAAATCTAAAGCTAAGACGAAATTTGTTTTTTTCTATAAATCAAGAAATATTAACATTTGCTGATTTTACATCAAATATGTTTTTTGCTACAATGCTTTTAAAACTTCTTAGAAAAATGTCTTTCGTTGAACGAGAAAAACTTATCTCAATTCGACTTTCCCCGATTGGATAATTATTTATTAAAGGTCCACATAATTGATCAGCTTACAAAAATAGAACTTTCAGAAGGGTCAAAGATACCGTGAATTTTTTAATCATGGAATTTAAATAGGTAACTAACATAATTGATGTTATAAAAAAAACTTTTCACATTTTTCAAGAAACTTAAAATTACGAGCAGACGAATAGGAGAATCATAGAAATATATACATAAAAAACAATATAAGCAATGGAACATAAACATTTTATTACCACCTTTTGTGAATATTCAAGCTCCTCTTCTATCATTCCATCAAATATAAAAAAAATCATATCGCGTAAAAGGGAAACTTTTCATGAGAAACATATTTCAATCATGTAATAGTATCAACTACACTATAATAATAATAATAATAATAATAATTATTATTATTATTATTATTCTTATTATTACAAGCAATAGTCGCGAAGTGCTCATAACAAAATTTTAAATACATATATGGGGAATCAGTTATTCAAATTCAAAGTAATATTGAAATAGAGGTAGCTTTGATCTCGAATTGTAGAATCTTCTGCATAATTTTGAACCAAACTTTACATATTATTACATACACGCGTCAATTTTCAAATCAGACGATACTGATTTCCCCTGATTTTATGTTGACTCGTGAAATGAAGCAAGAATGAAAGTACATATATTAGGGTTGAAGAGGGTGACTTTGCAACTTCCGAGTGTGTAGTGAAGTGAAAAATAGTAAATGTATAAAGGGAAAGAACTGCAACTTTATCGGAAAAAGAATTGTATAATATATATATATATATATATGTATGTGTATATACATATATACATATTATAGTACATAGCTCTATTTCCCCTATTTGATATTCAATTCTCCAAGCGTTCTTTCATTTTTATATTGAATATATATATGAGCGTTTTATAGATTTACATCATGTTTAAAGATCTTAAAGATTTCAAGGGTTTTGAAACGGCACCATAAGGATCGATTTTAAAGAATTTCAAGGAACTTTAAAGGATGTTTTTCTATCTATATAACGTACCTGAAATCAAAATTTATATCAGTTGCTTTCTCTTATGCCAAAGTTCTTTTGTAAAATTCATTCTTAGCACGTGTCATGTTGAACTATTTGTCAAAGTCTTTTTGCTTTGTGACAATCGTCAACAGGGTAGATGTTCGATAATGCATAATATAATGTGAGTCGTCGATCATGTGAGGAAGTTATCATATTCATATTCTTTCTTTATGAGGTCTTCGGTTCAATCTAAACCGGTTAAATCTGAAACTACTCTCTCGCAGATATTAAAAAATAATCTCTGAGCTAAATAATGAGTCTATGTATTAAGGATGTTTATTCGTTTTTATTCAATGTTTTTTCATAGTCGATTTAAGATTACTCAAATGCCCGTTTGATATGATTTGATTTTAATAATGAAAGTCGCTTATATTATAAATAGAATCATATTACATACTGTAGTTAAAAAGATAGCAAAGTAATTTCAATTAAAATTAAATTGTGTTCCGGGAATGGATAATTGAACACAAACCCCGTACACCTAATAAGGTTTTTGATAAAACCGAATTTATTTCTATTTTATTTTATTTCCTTTTTCATTTTCTTATGTATTTTATGTTAGTTAAGTCTTTCAAGACAGAAGTGAGTTATTTTCCACGTAAAACCCGAGATAAATTCTTTGCTGGGGGCGCATTATCAAAGACCTCGTTCTAATCGGTCACCACATTTCTACTGAATGATATATACATATGTGATAAGTAAATTAAAAGAGATTAATAAGAGGAATGTGCAAGAATATCGTATATATAATTATTATTATTGGAGACCCCCAGTAGTTATGGCATCATTCTCTATGACATGACCCTTGCAAACATGATGAAAAATATTTGCTAATCTTATATTAACAACGTGATTGACTACCACACGGAATTAAATTTTTGATTCATTAGGTACGTATATTCATAACAAGAACAAATAATTTGAAAGCATTGTTAACTGATTTATTGAATGTCTTTATTTAAATAATCTGATTCTTTTGTTTCATCACTATAATTGGTTCAACAAATTCTCTTCGACAAAGAGTCTGTTAAAAAAAAGGAGTTCAATGTATTAGGTGGAATGAATTTACAGCATAACACGTATTCCGCATTTATTTTCTTATCGAAACGTGTGCATCGAATTGCCCAAATTTCCATATCAGCATGTAGAACTCCGTACGTGAGTATAGTTTTAATTTAATTACTCAAATTTCTCTCTCTAGTGTTTCTCTATCAATTTTTTTCTCACCAGTTTTTATTTAGTACAGATAAAAATATTTATTGATATGCATATTTATTGTACGAGTATTTAATAGAGATGGAACATAAAAAATTATACTCTCACATAGATTTACATTTGAAAAAGATCGACATTCGATTTCCACTGGCTAAAAATTCGGTTGACTGAGTAATATGAATAAAAATGTTTCGCTTTTATGGATATACACACAAGATATCACATTTATATCATAGTTTAATCTCACGAAATATCCTACAGGACGAACATTGCGATTTCCTTAAGCCGAGAACATCCTCAACACGATTTATTACTTTTATGAATAGAAATTTTTTCTGTTATCTGCTAAAAACTTGTTTTTAATGAAATGTGTATAGAACGAATCTTCGAATATTCTGAAAAAATTCGATTTCGTGTATAAGGCATCGAAATAAAATTACTCCTTTTTGTTTAGGTATTAGGTGTACTGAGAAAATCACTGAGAATTACCGTTACCAGTAATTAAATTAAAAGTATCCCAGTGATTTAATTGAGAGTTTCCTCAGTGCAGGTATAATTATTGCGTCCAGCAGTTTCTTTTCGTAAGGGTTATCTTAATTGGGGGTAATTCTGAGTCAGCATTTCGATGCATTTTTACTCGGAACAATGCTAGTAAGGTAAAAATGTATATACGTAAAGAAGAGTTTGGAGTGAGATGAACATTGTGTATTGTACATCATTTATTATCATATTGTGTTTCACAAAGCAATGTAATCAGCGATTTGTTTAGGTTCAAAAAGTCAAGACAAATTGGCAATAAGTGTAGGAAACCCCCACTTGGTCTAACAATGCGAGATAATATATAAGGAGCCAATATTCAGTAATATGAGTTATTAGTTCACGCCACTCATTAAACTACTCTATCGATTTCACGCAGTTCAAATTTCAAGACAATAAGAAGGTACGTTTCTAAATATCAATTATTTTTATATTTTATCTTATATATCACTCATAAAAAAGTTTGTTTGGATCAAACAAACGTATCATTAATATAGGGCTAAGGAAAAAATATCTTTGAATTAAATAAAATTTGTTGGATTCAAATAATTTTCTTTTTAATTAAAGAAAATTTCTTTGAATAAAACAAATTTTTTTAAATTCAAATATATTTTTTCTTTGACCCTACATCAATGATATCTTTGTTTGATCAAACAAACTTTTTTCTGAGCGTACGCACGAATAGTTATTATTTACAAGTTGTTTTACTTCTAAAAATTATATGAATTGTAACATTGTTTCATTTTTTATTGAAGGACAAGATGCCTGTTGATATTCAAAGTGTGCTAATAAGTGATCCTGTGGACGATTCATGCGCTGCACTTCTTAGAAGCCATGGGGTCCCAGTAACAATAAAATACAAATTGACAAAAGAAGAGCTGATACAAGAACTAAAGGTAAAAGAAAAATGATTTTTCTGTCTAAAAGTCGGTTTGCCTCTCAGTTAGCAAATTAAAGTTTAAATTATGTATCAGTCTCTTTTAGTAATTTTGGTATTAGTGTAAACAATTTTAAATTAGTGTAAATAATTTTAAGTTAGTGTAAATTATTTAGTGTAAAACCACAAATGTTCAACAATTGAGCAAACAAATTCTCGCAGATTGACGCTCAACAGTCCATTATAAATTTCACAGTGCTCGGCAAACAAGCTAAAAGCAAATTAATTTGCGTGGAAAGGAAGATATTCGAGGTATAGTAGGTAGTACAACTACTGCCTTGTTTACCGAAATCTACGAAAATCTTTAATGAATCTAAATCATAAAATTTTATGTAAATCTATTATTAAATGTAAATAAGTAATATATATATATATATATATGTATATATATATAT
>UCOH01000524.1:6689-66438 GCA_900474275.1 Synergus japonicus
GATTTTAAGGAATTTAAGGAAATTTCAAGTGATTTTACAAGATTTCAAAGATATCAAGGTTTCCTATAAAGGATTTTAAAAAATTTTAAGTGATTTTGAGAAATTTGAAACGATTTCGAAAGATATCAAGTGATTTTAGAGAATTTTAAGAAATTTCAAAAACATTCAAAATAGTCTCAGGATTTGCAATTACCTTAAAATATTTCAAATTATTCTAGAAATTATTCCCTAGAATCACACTATATTAGAATCGCTTGAAAATTTAAATCTTGTAAAATTTCAGAAAATCGTTTTAAATTCCCTAGAATTGAAATTTCTTGAAGTTCCATTAAAAATCTTAAAATTGCAAGAAATCTTTATAAAATCCTTTAAAACTCCAAGGAATCAATTTAAAGTCTTTAAAAATTACCTTAAAATGACTTAATCACCTGTTCTTTATAACATGAAATTTTTTTCTTCAGATAATTAACTCGTTAAGTAATTAGAGAGAAATTCTCCAGACAAAGCTTTCTCTAAGAATGATAATAAAATAAAACGTTAGGACATAGAAAATAAAGGAAATAAAATATGCATTAAATAAAAAGCTAGAATTAGGGAATTAAAATTGGCGAAAGTTTCGGATTGAAATTCATTGCGAACCAATTCAAAATTTTCCGAATCAATCCGAAATTGAATCATCAATCAATCAATCAATCATCTGAATTGATTATTTCTTTGATAATTTATTTAATAACTAGAGACTTTTAAAGAGATTTCAAAAGATTACAAGAGTTTTTAAGTGATATTAACGAATTTGAAAAGATTTCAGATGATTTTGGTGCTTATGTTCTATTTTTTTTTTTGGTATTTAAGTTTTTTTTTGGACCTTTTTTGGCATTATGAATTTTCTAAATTCTAAATTTTTGGTTTGTAACAATGTACATATTATACTTTAGTTTCATGGATTTCATCTAGAATTATTTTAAACTAGTTTCAAAACTTCTGAAATTTTTTTATATTCCTTACAAACCTTTGAAATTATTTAATATTATTTAAAATCCCTCACAATAATTACAAATATTTTAAGATAATTGCAAATTCTGAAACTATTTTGAATTTTTTTGAAATTTCTTAAAACTCTCTAAAATCACTTGATATCTTTCAAAATCGTTCCAAATTTCTCAAAATCACTTAAAATATTTTAAAATCCTTTATAGGAAACCTGGATATTTTTGAAATCTTGTAAAATTTCATGAAATCCCCTTAAATTCCCGAAAATCTCTTGAAATCTCTACAAATTCTCTGAAATTCCATAAAATCCCTCGCAATTTTTAGAAGTCTTTTAAAATAACTTAAAATTCCTTAAAACTCCATAACACTCTTACAAACTTTTTGAAATCCTTCAAAATTTCACGAAAACCTTAGAAATCGGCTGAATTCGTTGAAACCTTTTACATGCAATTCTTAGAAACCTTTTAAAATTCTCCAAAATTTCAAAACATTTAGAATTTCTTAAAATCCCGTAGAATTCTTAAAAGTCTCTAAAAATTCCATAAATTGTTTTAAAATTTCACGAAATAAAGGCAATTTTTGAATTAAAAAGTTTAATGTATAATATTTTAGTGTAAAGACTTTTGTAATGGTTTCTCCAATAATTGCTAGAAAAGAAGCGTAACAATTATTGGAGAATCCATTATAAGTAATTATAATGTTACAATTGTAAATATGTAAGATTATTATAAGTTGAGTAAAAATTCACCATTACGCTAAGGTATCGTTCATTAAGCTTTTCATTTAATGCATATTTTATTTCCTTTATTATCTTTTTTCTAACGTTTTATTTTATTATCATTCTTAGAGAAAGCTTTGTCTGGAGAATTTCTCTCTAATTACTTAACGAGTTAATTATCTGAAGAAAAAAATTTCATGTTATAAAGAACAGGTGATTAAGTCATTTTAAGGTAATTTTTAAAGACTTTAAATTGATTCCTTGGAGTTTTAAAGGATTTTATAAAGATTTCTTGCAATTTTAAGATTTTTAATGGAACTTCAAGAAATTTCAATTCTAGGGAATTTAAAACGATTTTCTGAAATTTTACAAGATTTAAATTTTCAAGCGATTCTAATATAGTGTGATTCTAGGGAATAATTTCTAGAATAATTTGAAATATTTTAAGGTAATTGCAAATCCTGAGACTATTTTGAATGTTTTTGAAATTTCTTAAAATTCTCTAAAATCACTTGATATCTTTCGAAATCGTTTCAAATTTCTCAAAATCACTTAAAATTTTTTAAAATCCTTTATAGGAAACCTTGATATCTTTGAAATCTTGTAAAATCACTTGAAATTTCCTTAAATTCCTTAAAATCCCTCGCAATTTTTAGAAATCTTTTAAAATAACTTAGAATTCCTTAAAACCCCATAAAACACTTACAAACCTTTTGAAATCCTTCAAAATTTCACGAAAACCTTAGAAATCGGCTGAATTCGTTGAAATCTTTTACATGCAATTCTTAGAAACCTCTTAAAGTTCTCCAAAATTTAAAAACATTTAGAATTTCTTAAAATCCTGTAGAATTCTTAAAAGTCTCTGAAAATTGCATGAATTATTTTTAAATTTCACGAAATATCCTAAAATCCTTTTGAATTCTAAATCTTTTCAAAATCGTAAAAACCTTTTCGCAAAAATCATTGAAAATCGTCAAAATCTCTTAAAATTTCTAGAAATATTTTTAAAATTCCAAAAAAATCTTCTAAACATCATGAAAATCGTCAAATTCCCTTAAAATTCCTGGAAACCTCTTAATTGAGCTTCGTCTCTAAAAAAGCAGTTCCTCCTTAAAAATATCTCGAAAATCTCGCATACATTATAACTTCAGATCTGATTGGCTTTGAAATAACTTGAAATTCCTTAAAATTCGCTGAAATCCTTTAAAATTCCTAAAAACATATTTAAATATCTTAAAATTCGACTGTAATATTTAAAATTACTTGAAATCCTTTACAATTACTTGAGTTTTATTTTAATTCGATGAGGACTATTAAAATTCCATCAAATAATTTTTAAAATGTCAAAATTCTCTTAAATTCTTTTTTATATATCCTTAAAAAAAGTCGAAAATTCTTTAGAATACTTACTAAATCCTTAGAATAGTTAAAACATTTTTAAATCGTTTAAAATCTATCGAAATTCCTTGAATTAATTCAATAATTAAAATTATTACTGTAAAATCCTTTATAATTCCACGAAAAACTTTTAAATCCCTTAAAATACGTAAAAAAACTTTTATAATATTTGAAAACTTTTCCAAATTCCCTAAAATTCCTTAAAATTCTTTGAATTCCCTAAACTTCTTTAAAAATCTCTTAAAATTCCATGAATTCCTTTTAAAATTCAACTAAATCTTTGCAATATTATACAAATCTCTTGTAATCACTTAAAATTTCTAAAAATCTCTTAAAATTCTTTAAAATTATTGAAAAACCTGCAAAAACCTTAGAAATCGGCTAAATTCGTTGAAATCTCTTACAATTCTTAGAAACCTCTTAAAATTCTCCAAAATTTCAAAACATTTAGAATTAATTCTTAAAATCCTGTAGAATTTTTAAAAGTCTCTGAAAATAGCCTGAATTCCTTTAAAATTTCACGAAATAATCTATAAAATTTCTTAAAATTCTACGAAATCTTTTTAAAATCCTAAAACTCTTTTGAATTGTAGAAATCACTTAAAATCGACCAATTTACTTCCATTAAAATGGCTAAAAACCTTTTGAAATTCCTTAACATTAAAAATCCCTTTATATCTTTAAAATCCATTAAAAGTCTTAGAAATCTTATCAAATTACATGAAATCTCTTAAAATTATAAGAAATCTCATAAAATTCCATAAAATCCCTCACAATTCTCAGAAATCTTTTAAAACATCTTAAAATTCCTCGAAATTCCATGACAATATATTTAAAATTTCTTAAAACCCCTGGAAACTTCTATAAACCTCTCAAAATGTCTTAAAATTTCACGAAAACCTTAGAAATCGTTCAAATTCCTTAAAATCTTTTAGAATTCTTAGAAACCTCTTGAAATTATTAAAAACCTAATCTCAGAGAATACCTGGAAATTATTTATAATCCTTCGAAATGTCAATTTTTATTTTCTCTGAAAACTACTTGCATTTCCCTGACATTTCCCTGACATGTGGCCACCCTGTTGAATTCACTATGTAAAAAAAACTTCAATTACTTTATAGTTGAAGTTTTATACAATTACCGTAGCTGAATGAATTTTAAATAAAATGTAGTTGATTTTTCATCGAAATACCTGAATATTCAATTAAATGTAGTTGAATTTTCAATCAGAAGTAATTGAATTTTCAATCCATAAATATCCATAGATATTCATCCTAAATATATATACAAAAAAAAATGTATCCATAATATTTAAGATATTGAGGCTGAATATCCATTTTTCTCTGTGTAGAAATTAAGTTTATTTGAATATATTCACTGTTAGAAATATATTGAAAATTCAACCATTTTTCACTTACTGTGATTGAAAATTCAACAACTTCACAGAAAAAACAAGGACTGAAAGTGTGTACAGCTGAAAGCAGTTGTTAGGATGAATTTCAGTCTTAAGTTAATTTTTAGTCTTGTTTTAAGACTAAGAAATCTAAAAACAAGACTTCTTAGTCTTAAAACAAGACTAAAAACTGACTTAAGACTGAAATTCAGCCTAAAAACTGATTTCAGCTGTAAACACTTTCAGTCCTTGTTTTTTCTGTGTTTTCATTGAATATTCAACTATTTTGTTGAAAATTCAACTAAAGTAATTGAAGTTTTTTTTTTACAGTTTATTTTTTTCCCTAGAAGCCTAGAGGAAAGCAAAAAAATACTTGGAATGTAATAATTAAGTATAGGAAGTGCGTGGAAGCAATGGTGCCAGAATAAGTTAGACGCAAGAGGGTGAGCAGCCACCAGGGTGAAATGGTAGCATTGGTAGCATGGTAGAGACGTTGAGGGTCGGTGGAGAGTATATACCTATATACATCTATATATATATCCATATATATCTATATATACATATATAATACATAAGTATATATGAAGAGGGCTGCCAGGTCGGTCGGTAAACCATGTGCCTTGTGCCCGTGTGCATGGTCCACCTGCGAAAGACCCAGCACCTGTCGCCGCACGCGCACGAACCTTGCCCAGTGGCCAGAAGCAGAAGGTTGAGGCAGATAATGGGGTGTTGGGTGTTCAGCCTGCGCCCCTGCCTTCCCAGTCAGGTTCGAAACACGGCAAAGAACATATACAGCACCAGTTCTATGTCCCCCGCGTCCCAGATGACGTTCACCTTTTTTTCGCCGTTAACTTTCCGCTTATAAACATTTTCAATCGCAATTCGAAAGTCGCATCAAACTTTAAGGAGACAGTAGAAAAATGTTAAGAAAACAGTAAAAAAATGTTAAGGACATAGTTAAAATTGATATATATGTGGTGAAGTGACTAAATGGCTGGGATTTTAAGAGACTTGCAGAGCCGAGTGAAGTTTAAGTGATAGGTATAATGTTTGATTATAATTTGATTATAATCTCCAGAAACTGTGGCGGTTATTGCTTTGTCAGTGAAATTGGAAAATGATCTCGATTTTGCAGTGTGACGGAATTTTTGGATCATTTCTAATCGTTTTGTAAATTAGATCATGTGCAGATCTAGGAATATGAGTAAATGAATAAGTAAAGGTCCTTTTATTAGTAAAAATCGATTTATTAGTAAAGATCCATTTTTTATCTTGAGTTTGGGATCCAATTTAAATTGCAAAATATTTACTATGATGTGATACGTTACTTTATGCTAATTTATAAATATTTTTGGTAAAACTCGTGCGTTTCGTACGTAACAGACGGCCTAGAATATAATATTTATTATTGCAAACTAATGGCGGATCTAAATTGCTTTTATGGAAAAGTATCACGTTTCAATCATTATTATTATACTTATTAAAAAACTTTGTTCTAAAGATAATACCTTTTATCATTCATTAGTTCACGCGATGAGTTAATGTTGATTTGCGACAAAGATACTATAACATTAACATATTATATACTAACATTAAAATATTATATACTACATTGACATATTACATACTATTATATATTATATAATATATAATATAACATATTATTATATCTCTTCTGCATAAAAATTCCCCTTTCGCTTTTTAAATTTACGAATGCCGGTCACTGAAACAAAAACTAAAACTATAATTCGAAAATGATGAATTATTTCAAAATAATGAAGTGCGATCATTGCAAGAATGATTTCCACGATGACATGAGGAAATTTGTATCTTTTGCAGGCACTAGTTATCGATTTGGAGGATTGATAAAAGAAATTGGTGATGAAAGGCGGGGAAAGTGAAGATGGACGTGGCCGACGCTGAGGTACCGACGTCGCCTGCGACAATAGAAAGTATGGAGACGGATAATTATGGCGTCGAAGCTGAATTAACAAGTCTGTCTTGGCTGCAGTCCCTTGATATTACAAGTGCATCAAGTCTACCGACTCCACCATGTTCACCATCGCCACCCCCTATTCCCCGGCTGCCGCCGAAGAAGATGTCGCCTTTGCTCAAGGCGCAATTAGGTAATTATCTGTGCAATTAAAAAACATTTATAAAATCGGATATATAACATTCAGGGTCGTTTTTACTATACTTATGCAGGGCCCCCACAAACCTAAATACGGCCTTGATAACAATCTTATTAATTATTATATAATAGTAATTAATAAACAAGGAGCATTATCAATTTTTTATTACTATGCTTTTATTAAATGCTTCTCATTAATATATTAAGTCACACTGTTAGACATATATATTGAAAATTCAACAACTTTTGATTGAATATTCAACAATTTTGTTGAAAATTCAACTACTTTTTATTGAATATTCATTCAGCTACGGTAATTGTAAAAAAACTTCAACTAAAGTAATTGAAGTTTTTTTTTACAATGCACTACTCTCTAAACTTGAATCAGTGAAATTTAACTGCTTACCAGTCAAATTCCACTGATTTTCAGTGTCTTTTTTCTCACGATTTTAATTAGTGAATAATCTACTGGAAATCAGTGAAAGTTCACTGATTAAAGTCGTGAGAAAAGAGTCACTGAACTTGAATCAGTGGAATTTGACTGATTCAATTTTAGAGAGTAATACTTCAGTTTAATGTTACGATGCTTCGGGTAAAAAATTGATAATATCAATTTTTTAATTAATTATTAATTACTATGCATTAATTGTTATAATAGCATCTAATTAAGATATTAAATTCTAATTCTAATTCTTCTAATGCTAAAAAAAATTATTTTCTTCTGATTAAAAGTTGTACTTATGTTTTTGTCTAGATCTCGCCGAGAACGCCGAAAAATATCGCACCAATTTAAATGCAAAGCCTCCTTTTTCATACGCAACTTTAATTTGTCTCGCCATGCGTGCAAACAACAACAAATTAACTCTATCGAATATTTACGCGTGGATTCGAGAGAATTTCATGTATTACCAACACGCCGATCCAGCTTGGCAGGTATTTTATTTTTATGACTAATTTTATTAATTTTAATTCATTGAATAGTATAGAAATCATGAATTTTCAATACAAGAACGAACGCGCGCTTCAAACGCGCATTTACATTCTCTTTCAATATTCTATAATTTATTATATTACATTTCTCTAATCTCTAAAAATTGCAAGAAACCTTTGAAAACCTGCGAAATCGCTTAAAATTCATGAAAATGTCTAAAAATTCCTAGAAACCTTTTGAAATTCCATGACAATTTTATATCCCTTAAAAATAGTACATACAAATCTTATCAAATTCCATGAAATCCTTTAAAATTCTCACAAACTCATTTAAATATCAGAAAAATCTCTCGAAATGAATTACAATTATTAGAAATCTCATAAAATTCCTTAAAATTTCAGGATAATATTTCAAATTCATTAAAACATCATAAAACTCTTACAAAGCTTTTAAAATTCCATAAAATTTCACGAAATATCTTAAAATCTCATAAAATTTTACAAAATCTTTTTTTATTATCCTAAAAATTTCTTGAATTTCGTACAAATTACTTAAAAATTGTTAAAAATGCTCATAAAAACCTTCAAAATCATTAATCGCTTGAAATTCATGTTAAAATTAGTGAAAATCTCTAAAAATGCCTAGAAACCTCTTGAAATTCCTTCACATTTAGAATCCTTTAAAATCATTAGAAATTTTATCAAATTCCATGAAAGCATTTAAAATTTCACAAAATGTTTTAAAAATCAGAAAAATCTCTCGAAATACTTTTATGTAAATTATTAGAAATCTCATAAAATTCCATTAAACCAATAAAAATTCCACAACATCTTTTAGAAATCAAAAAATTTCTTGAAAACCCTTAAAATTTGACGAAAACCTTCGAAATATTTTTAAAATCATAAAAAGCTTTTGAAATTCATCAATAAAACTTCCTATAAAGTTTTAAATTCCTTATTTAAATCCCAGAAATACATATTTTACAAGTCATAAAAGTACCTTGAAGTCCGATTAAAATCTGATCAAAGTTGTCAAAAACTCTAAAAATTTGCAAGAACTTCTTGAAATTCTTTAAAATTGTATGATAACATTTAAAATCCCATTATCTCCCATAAAATCTTTAAAAATTCCACAAAATTTCCTTAAAATTCCTAGATTTTCAATATATTTCAAGTTTAGACTCGTGAAAAAATGATTATTAACGAAAGCAAATTCAAAATTTCAAATTAAATTCACGTGCGTAATTTACGATTCAGCAAGTATCGATTGTCGAAAATCACTATCGATACTTACACGACGAATCAGGAGTGCGGAATAGGCGTTACGGTATTTCGACTTTGGCTCAATCATCTTTTTAGAATAAGATTAATATTTTATTAATATTAATGCAGGTACTTGTCTTAAAATTGAGAACATTCATTTATTTCAAGGGATTAAAACTGATGAAATTCAAAGAAACATGTATTGCTGTGTCCCTTTTGTATTTGAAGATGGAATATAATTATTTGCTAGTTTTTAATATTAGATGTACTCTACTTTATAGAAACGAAACAAGTTTAAATCTATAAATGTACTGTGTCTGACTGCTACCTTCCGTTACTACTTGGGAGTCAGATTTCAGTAGAAAAAACACTTAAAATACTCTATGTCTGATTATAATCTGGCGGTACTACTTGAGGAATTGTTTTTCAGTGGAAATTACAGTTTTTAATGATACATTTTTAATTTATTGAGAAATTTAACAGATTTTATGAGCACTGTTGACCAATACTACATCAAGATTAACAAAAAATATTTCGGATTCATTATTTTGAATATTTGATTACGTAAATAGTTAATTTTTAATTTTCTGAAAACAAAAATCCTATTTTAAAAAAGAAGTAGTAAATTATATTGAAAGAAGTGGTATTAAGGAATTTTTAAAGGAATGTCAAAAGATTTCAAGTGATTTTAAGGAATTTAAAGGGATTTCAAGAATATTAAGATTTAATAAAGGTTTTCAAGAGAATTTAAAACGATTTAAACAGATTTCAGGTCATTTTGATTATTTTGAATGAGATTAAAGAATTTTAAAAGATTTTCAAAAGATTGCAAGTGATTTTAAAGAATTTCAAGTGATGTTAATTTAATTTTTTATTAAGTTATTAAGTTCTTTTAATTTTTAAAGGATTTCAAAAAAATTCGAGAGATTCAAGATTTTCAAGTAATTAAAAAATTTTGTTAATCAATTCAAGGGATTTTAAATTATATTAACAAATTTTAAAGGACATTAAAAGAATTCCAAAAAAATTAAGGGTTTTCAAAAATTTTTTAAATATTTTTAAATTTTCAATACATCTTAAAAGATTTGAAGAGATTTTAGAGAAGTTGAATATATTTCAAATGATTTTAGGGAATTTAAAAGGATTTCAAGAGTTTTTATAGAATTTCAAAGATTTAAAGATCTTCTAAAAGATTTTAAGAGATTTTAAGTGGTTTTAGAAATTTAAAGCGATTTCGCGAGATTTAAAGCGATTTTAAAAAGAGTTTTTAAGGAATTTCAAAAAGATTCGAAATAGTTTCAATTTTTGAAAAATATTTGCAAATTTTGAAAGGATTTCAAAAGATTTCAAGTGATTTTAAAGAATTTTAAAAAATTCAAAAAAGTTTCAAGATTTTGAAGTAATTTAAAAGCAAAAAATATTTTTGGATTCTGTAACACACATTAAATCTTCTGAAATCTATTAAAATTTGTGGATATTCTTTGAAACCATTAGAAATCTTTTGAAATTCTTTGAGATCATTTTAAAATTTTTGTAAGCTTTTGACACCTTCTTAAATTTCTAGTTATTAAAAATTATGACAAAAATACTGGTTATAGTTTAATAAAAATATATCCGTTTTTGTTAACAATATACGTTTGGTTTTTAATGAGGCAAACTTTTCAATTCAATCTAAACTCTTCAGTTCTAATCTAAAAATTCGATTTCTTCAATTTACTCAACAAATATTAAATTTGGAATTTTTTCCCTCCATAGAATTAATAAATTTTTAACCAGAATTATGCGTACAGGGAGAAAAAATATCTAATTTAGATATTTAAAAAAAAAATGAAAATATTCAATTTTGAAGTTAGATTTTTAATTCCTCGTTTTATGCAAAAAGTATCTAAATTAAAAATATTTTCGTTCTGTACGCAGTCTTATATTTGAAAAAAGATGAGGTATACAGAGCGAAAAAATATTTATCTATAATTTTCGTTGAGTAAAATAGAGAATGGAATTTTGAGTTTAATACTTGGATCCAAGGAACCAAGTTTTAATCTAAAAATTCGATTTCTTCATTTTACTCCACAAATATTAAATTTGGAATTTTTCCCTTTGTAGAATTAATCAATTTTTAACTACAATTATGCGTACAGAGCGAAAAAATATCTAATTCAAATATTAAAAAAAAATGAAAATATTCAATTTTGAAGTCAGGTTTTTAATTCCTCGTTTTATGCAAAAAATATCAAGATTAAAAAATTTGTCGGTCTGTACGGAGTCTTATATTTGCAAAAAGATGAGGTATACAGAGCGAAATAACATTTATCTATAATTTTCGTTGAGTAAAATAAAGAAAGGAATTTTAAGCTTAACACTTGGGTCCAACGTCCTTAATGAAACAATAATTAATTAACATCCTGTAATTTCAGAATTCCATCCGACACAATTTGTCGCTCAACAAGTGCTTCGTAAAATTGCCCCGTTCAAAGGACGAGCCAGGCAAAGGCGGTTTTTGGAAATTGGACTTGGGACGTGTAGAAGAAGGTAAACGAAACAGACGACGAAATTCTTCATCGCGAAGTAATCGACGTTCCAAAAAAGTGCCAGAAATTTGTGAATCTGCTCCGATAACAGTGACAACAGGAATTTATGAAACTCCGCCAAACAGTGTCTCTCCTCCAATTCCAGACTGTCTACCAGAAGTGCCTGAATCGACTCAAGTCAGTCTCAGCGAAGATGACCTAACTGGTCTTTTAATCGCTACAGTTGGCTGGGATGAAAACCAATTGGATCTTCTCGATTCACTACTAGATTCTCTTTAAAATGATATGATATCATTAAAGAATTTGCCTTTTGCATATAGCCTTTTGAACTCTTCAGGAAATCTTTTATATCCCACCTGAAATAAGAATAACTTGTTATTTAATACAAGAATAAAAAAATCGAAGATTGGATTTGTAACAGAAGATCCTTATTAGAATTGTGCCACTGAAAGAGGAAATAAATATTATTTCTTAACTGTGACTTAGAAAAGTGAGTTTCCTGATTATTATAACTACTCATAAATCTTCATTGGGATTTCAAAATGGAAGATTGTGAAGGATCGACTGACTTTTTTTATTACAAGATTTTTGAAATCTTTCTTGAGCTCTTTAAGAGTTTGGACACTTTCATTGAAAGCGTCAAATAAAAAGTCTTGAAATTTCTCAACTTTCAAATATAGAGTTTAAAAGCCTTAAAATTTGAAGGCTTATTCCAATTTTGAACCATTTGAATTTACGAGTCTGCAAAGTTAATTTGATTTTTAATGGATTAAATAAATCTAGAAATACCAAAGAGATAACTTTGTACTTTTAAGAAAATTGTGCAAGATATTTGTCTTTTTAAGGGCGATGGACCCAAGTATTAAGCTTAAAATTCTAATTCTCCATTTTACTCAATGAAAATTACAGATAAATATTTGTTCGCTCTATAGCACTAATATTTTTTCAAATATCAGACTGCCTACAGAGCGAAAAAATTTTTAATTTTTATATTTTTTGCATAAAACGAGGAATTAGAAATATAACTTCAAAATTTAATATTTTCATTTTTTTAATATTTTTACTTAAAATATTTGAATTAGATATTTTATCGCTCTGTACGCCTAGTTCTAGTTAAAAATTGATTAATTCTCCAAAGGGAAAAAATTATAAATTTAATATTCGCTGAGTAAAATGAAGAAATCGAATTTTTAGATTAGAACTTGGCTCCAACGCCTTTAAAGACTCGATTGATGTAGATATGAAAATTGCCTGCGTAGATTGTAGAGAGAAATCATTTTTGTATGAATATGAAAATAATTCTTCAATTGTGAAAACCAAACTTTTATTGGATACTAAAACTATTTCATGCCCAATAATCAATGGTCTTTGCAGAAATGAGAAGAATTATAGCAGATTTACTGTTGGTGACTTCAACGGTGGCAATAATGAGCAAAAATGTCAAGTTTTTCCCTATCAATAAAGTTAATCCATTAACTTTAAAAACCTATAAGGACTCCAAAGTTTTAAATTTGCTAAATTACTTAAGGGCGTTAGACTTAGGTGGTAAGTTCAAAATTCCTTTCTTCATTTTACTCAGCGAAAATTATAGATAAATATTTTTTCGCTCTATAGCACTAATCTTTTTTCAAATATCAGACTGCCTACAGAGCGAAAAAATTTTTAATTTTTATATTTTTTGCATAAAACGAGGAATTAAAAATCCGAGTTCGAAATTGAATATTTTCATTTTACTTAAAATATTTTTACTTATAGTATTTGAATTAGATATTTTCTCGCTCTATACGCCTAATTCTAGTTAAAAATTGATTAATTCTTCATAGGGAAAAAATTTCACATTTAATATTTGTTGAGTAAAATGAAGAAATCGAATTTTTAGATTAGAACTTGTCTCCAACACCTTTAAGGAATAAAATGTTAAATTCCAAATGAGTCCTTACTGGTCAGTATTTCTGAAAAATTAAAAACATTATTAAGACGAAATTTAATTGTATATACCAACATTCGTACATAATTTTTAATAACTTAATTTATTATATTATAATTGTACTATATTGTATGAAAGTAGTGAAACGCTAAAGACGTTTTCATCAATTGGTGTGTCTTTTTACGCCCCAACTTTCGCCTTTCCAGTATCCGTCCAAATATAATTAGGTAAATTAAGTGATGGCCATGATAAGATGAAATCACTTAAATAATTATATTACTGGCAATTATCGAGTAATAATAATTGATTGAGATTAAATTACTAATTTCTTATTAATCTGGTAGTTACGTATTAATAGTACGAACTGATAGTAATCGATATTCAGTAAAATGAAAAGTAGCTGGTCTAAAAAATCGTCAATTTGATTAGACCATCGAGTTAATTATCAATTAGTATAAAAGATATTTAAAAAAGTAAAATACCTTAAAGTGGAATTGGAAATTCTAGATCTGAGCTTCAGATATAATAATATCTGAATTTTAATATTGAAAATTTGATCTTAAAGTCTGAATTTAAATTTTTATTGCAAAATTGCAAAATCTACATTTTCTAACTGATAATTAACAATCCAGCTATTGAGTAACGATTGAAATAAAATTATGTGCCTTAATACGTCATGATTAATACTCCTTGGCATTTACATTAATAAATTGTTAATTGAACCTGAGCTCTGATTTGAGTTCAAAAATAAAGACGCGCTCAATGGTGTATGTTAATTATACATCAAGCAACTAATATATAAATATTTAAAAATTCTGTCTATGTCCTTAATTATTTATAATATAATTTGCAAAATACCTGAAAAAGAACCAAATAAGGAATTATTCATTGCTGAAAAATGTTTATTTAATGGTTGCTTGATTCAAACGACGATTTGTAAGAATATTGTATTAGGTAGTTTGAAGTGTACGATTACGAAATATAGAAGTGAATGTCAACATTTGTATCGTAAGGTTTTGATTTTTAAATATTCCATTCCCACTCGGAAATTTTTTTCTTCAATGTCAAGTTCAAAAAGTAAATAATTTCAAATGTAAATGTTATCAACAATGTAAAATCGACTAACTTTAATTAAAACAATTAAGAAATTTTGAATTCATAATTTTTAGAATAAAGAATTTCTACAGAGCAATGAACCCATCGCTATCAGAAACTGGATTTAAATCCCCCCATTTCCATAAAGCTGATTATAAATTCAGAATATCAATGCATGGAGGTCATTGATCTCTTTTTTTAGGCCCACGGAATTTAAAAGTTTAAATCCAACCCGAATCAAGTATTACTCGCTTCAACGCATCTACTCAAGTGGAATTTCTAACAAGACTTTTTTAAAATAAAAACCTGCAGGACTCGTTTCTCGGTCGTAATTCACAAGTTCTTCAAGGTCAACGAGAGGTGTGGCTTCTCAGTTTCCAAATTTAAACATTCCTTAAATCTTCACACACTTTATTTAGTGTAAACAATAATATTTAGATTCTTATCAACTTATCATTAACGACGATATAATCAATCACAGATTAGTTAATTGAGAATCGTTGTATCTTCACCCACTACATTTTCCCTGATTTTGTAAACACCACTCAGGCTGCAGACTATCAGCGTTAATTCCTTTTTGAACCAATCTTTCACGTTGTCTTAAAAGTCTCTGTTCTGCAGACCTCCAACTGGATTTAGGATTTGACCATAGTCTTTCAGCCATAGCAGCTGCTCTCGGCCAAAGTTTCATATCTACAGATGAACTATCCACTTGTTCTGACCATAAAGCTGCTTCAGCTCCTGAAATTTAAATTTTATTCAGTTTTTTCTTCAATTTATTACCTCAGTGATGAATAATTCAGGGACCAGATATCCCAAATGACCTGATCAATACGGGACTATAATTCCAAAGGTTCTGGTAAATTTTGTATTCTTGGAAAAAAATCTCAGAAAATTAAAATTCAACTCATTGTCAATTAAAACTTACCTAGAACTAATTTCCGCTTGTCTACTTTAACTTTTTGGTCAGCAAGGATTTTATAAGGTGAATTTTCATAAGCCAATTGCCAGCCTTTGTACGGTGAGCACCAATTATTACCTTCTCCAATCCAGGATCCGAATCTAAAATAAATGAAAATGCAATAAAAAATGCACAACTTCGAAAATCTCCTTCCAAGTTTTAATCAATCAAATCTTACCCGCAATCAAAATAGAGGGCGTCGACATTAGAAAAGATCACTCGAATATTCTTATCAAGCAATCTCTTAATAGTTGAATCCGAAGCTCCAGTCCAGATC
Organism: Synergus japonicus; assembly: GCA_900474275.1. Classification (NCBI taxonomy): domain Eukaryota; kingdom Metazoa; phylum Arthropoda; class Insecta; order Hymenoptera; family Cynipidae; genus Synergus; species Synergus japonicus. The sequence goes on from UCOH01000524.1 coordinate 22,301, forward strand.
TGTACAATATATTTTTCCGGGTCCAAGTAATCAACATTTTCTTCACTTGTCAAGTCACTTGTCCAGAGAATAGCCGGGATTTTTTTTCCACCATTCACCTTTGTTAGTAAATTATAGGCTCGGTCTTGGAAATGTTTCCAGAGATTGTACAAAGTTTTATCGTCTGGAGTCAAGCCCTTAGCTTTAATCCATTCTTGAATAGAAGAGGAAGAATTCCAACAATTTATGTTTATCTCGTCTCCACCCATGTGAAAGATATCAGGTCGGAAATCTTCCACGAAATCTTTGTAAAGTCCTTCCAGAACTTCGTACATCCTCTCGCTGATGGGATTCAATTGTCCACAAGGTGGTTCGACACAATACATACTCCAAGGTTCTGATTTGAAGCAGACAACAGCATCTCCTCCAACCTATTAATTTCAGTTCATTTTATCACATTTTTATTTCAATTTTTAATTTTTCTTTTATCGAATTTTTAGATTACAACTTGGTTCCAAAATCCTTGAGGGCGTTGGACCCAAGCTCAAAATTCCAATTCTCCACTTTACTCAACGAAAATTATAGATAAATATTATTTCGCTCTGTATACCTCATCTTTTTTCAAATATAAGACTGCGTACAGAGCGAAAAAATTTTTAATCTTGATATTTTTTGCATAAAACGAGGAATTAAAAACCTGACTTCAAAATTGAATATATTCATTTTTTTTAATATTTCAATTAGATATTTTTTCGCTCTGTACACATAATTCTAGTTAAAAATTGATTAATTATACAAAAGGAAAAAATTCCAAATTTAATATTTGTGAAGTAAAATGAAGAACTCGAATTTTTAGATTAGAACTTGGTTCAACGGCAAAATAAAATTTGAAGTTCTTTTTTTATCAATCTTGATAATATTTCTTACCCACTGCCAACCTTCGCCCACATGAGCAGGAGCATCGAACTCTGGCAAGACTCTGACACCATTTAGAAGTCCAAAATCTACAATTTCTTGCACATCAGCTGCGGTGTAAACTTTTTGAGGACTATAAGCTCCATATTCTGACATTTTGGGCCAAGTTTTACTAACAATAGGAAAACTATGCGTGTCTGTCATATGCCAATGAAAGGTATTTAATTTCGACATAGACATTCCTTTAATGGTTCGCAAAATCGAAGCTTTGTCCATAAAATTTCGACTCGTATCCAATAAAAGTCCTCGATAGGGAAATGCTGGTCCATCTTCGATATAAACATCCCTTACAACTTGAATCTGATCTCGAAGGTCGTCCAAAACAATCAATTGGGAAAGTGTTTCTAATCCATAACGAGCACCAAAGTAATTATCTGCATTTATGGTCGCATGTACCTGGAAGATTAAAATATAATATCTATTAAAAAATAATATCTATTGGTAGAATTTCTATTAAAAATAATCAAATTTAAAATAATTTCAAAAGAATTCAGAAAAGCTTCAAGATCTTCAATTAATTTCAAAATGACAATTTTGTAAATTGTTTTTATAAATTAAAAAAGTTGAATATATTCACCTCGCCGTTTTCCTTTTGAGTCAAGTGTAAACTATAACTTTCGTTAGTGTCGAGGGTCCTATAGACGTCAGGAGATGAAATCCCAAAATTGATGACCAAAGCATTGCCGTCAGTTTGAGACTTTCTTGGCGAAAGACTTCGAACATCTTCCTTCAATTTTTCGAGATTTCTTTGCAAAAGTTGACCAACTGTGTTGTCGGGTTCAGCAATAGATATTTTTTCTGGGTTTATGTGGACGGTTTTATTGTCGATGGAATAGTGTTTTGTGGGTTTTGGCCAAAGTGTTCCAGAGTCACCGCAAAATAATTGGCACACGGAGAGAGATTGAGGAAGAGTGACATTTGATGTTATTGGCAATTTTTCACAAAGTCCTGCCTTGCACTTATAATGCCATGGTGAACTTCAAAAAAAATAAAAGTTCAGTTAAAAAGTTTGCAGAATCTACTAAATTCAATAAAACGAAATTTTTAGAGATATAAAACATAATCATATCTCTTTTTATATTATTTGATCCATTTTTTAATAATTTACTTTTAATAATTTATATTCCGAGTGTTAACTTGAGGAGGCGACTTGAATTAAAAATATACAAGGCTGGTTTGAATTTATTACTAACAGATAATCTACCTTTCTAATTTAAAATACTTCTATTTAAATTCCATTTAAAAAAACAAATATTCATAATATTTACTGATTTCATCATTTATAATATACTAAATCATCTATTTTTTTACTTTGATAATATATTCTAAGAAAACAGAGAGTTGCTTTCACTTTTCACAATATTGAATAGTGAATAAACACACATCTGTAAATTGATAAAATTTGGTGCGTCATTAGACATACGTGTCTTTGATAAAAAGGATTACTATTCTATTTTTTTCAAATTATTTTGACTGGAAAAACTATTTAGAGCATTTAACTGTTCTATCAAAAATTCTATTATAGATAATTAATAATTACGATATGATTTAACGGAAAAAAGATTTATTGATTAGATTGGGATTCTGTTGAAATCGCTGACCGAAATCTGTGTGTAAACCTGATTTTTACAAATAAACAAAAAAATTTACAAGAGACATTTAAATTTTTAATAAATGTAGCATAATGGTGGATTAAGTTAGAAATTATTAATCGAAAAAATATTTTTTAATTAATGTAGTAATTGATCTTACCTTAAAGTTTCGGCGTTGTTGGAATAGAAACTTTGAAGAAGCACAATAAATATAAAAATCATCCCACTTGAGATGATCGCCATCGCGACTGACTGTCGATTAAATTTTAGTCTTCTTTTTAAATGAGAGAACATTCTCCCTCTCATCTTAGAATGGCAAAGGAGAGAGTAAAATGGAGGGGATTCGTTAGTAGTGCTAACATAACACAATTTATAAATTTAGCTTTGCCAATTTCGTATAAATAACTTGAGATGAAACTGAACTCAAAGTAATTAACAATACATACATAATGAACGCAAAAATAATTCCTATGATAACGAAGAATTTCAACGTAGATAACGATTGTATGTATTTAAAAAAAAATTTTAATGTAGGTGGATTGAGAATAGATTTCATTTTATTGCCTAATATTAGTCTTTATCTACATTAGAATTTATGAAAATTTTTATTAGAATTTGCTTTCCTGAAATACACGTTTTGTTGCACTAAAATATTTAATCGTGGCAATTTCAGATTATTTAACTTTCAAAACTTAATATGTTCGTTCTTGATGTTTTCCGCTTTCAAACATTATTCAATTTTTTAAATCTTTAATATTAGGACTCCTTCATTTTTAAACGAATAAATTCACCTGATTTAATTTATAATTATTATTCAATTTTGACTGATTTCAATTTAAAAATGGGTAATTGTTAAGGCTTTTAATTTTAATGATTATAATACGAGATTAAATCGAGAAAGCAACTGGTTGACAACCATCTCGATTTAATTTTTCTTTGACCTTCTATAAAAGAATATTAAGCTGGAAGATAAAATTGTTTAACCACCATTTAGAACATTATATTTACTCGCTGAATTAAAGTTTTCGTAAGCATCCATACCTAACTTCAACGATAATCTGGAGTAAATAGAAGCAGTCGTGTGTGTACTCTAAATCATATAAAATTTCGATAAGAAAATCTGGTTAGATTTCGCATTCAAAAAAAAATATACGTATTTAAAATGTTCAAAAACGGAAAAAATAGCGTTGGAAAAAATATTTTTGAAAACTATAATGGGATTTCAAAAGAATTATAATTCATTAAATTTTACAAAATTTGAAAAAACAACTATTTATTCTGAGAGATTCCAATCATAATTTTTCAAGGATAACAACGTGTATCTCCGAGTAATTGACGCGTTCCATAATTGTTATGATTAAAATGTACATTGGCCTTCAAAAATTGTTCAGAAACAATAAAGTGCAAATACAATAAAAATTAACAGGTAGGTAAGCATACTTCAACTCATTCAATCACATTTTTACAGACGTTTAATAAAAAACAATATGTGTCTGGACAGAGTGTAAATTATACCAAATTAAATCTAAATATACCTAAGTTATTCATCTCCACGAATTGCCCGATATTTCGCCAAATCATTAGGAAGAGCTTTGTTAAATTCAAAAAGCAAATTAGCCTTCAATTTCCGGTATCCGTCAATTTTACCCTTTGCTTCTTCATTCTTTGTTAAAGCACGTTCTAAGCAGTCCTTTGTATACAGTTGTGGATTTTTTCCTTGGTCGATATAACTGCGCAAAAAAAACGCGGTTGTTATTTTGTACTACTATTTAATTTTTTTCAGTTTATTCAACAAATATTATAGATAGATATATTATTGTTCTGTAAAGCCAATATTTTTCGAAACAAAAGTATAGCCACACAGCAAAAAAATATAAACTTGTAATACTTTTTGCGTAAAACGAGGATTTGGAAGTGTAATCAAAAAATGTAAAGTTTTACGCTAAAATTATACATTTCTTTGCTCAATACTCATAGTTCTATTTAAAAAGTGGTATAAAACAAAAAAATACATAATCATAATATTTGATAGTTAGGACTTAAAGTATTATAATTAGTGTTAAACTTACTCGAAAACTTCCAAAGGAACGTGAACATCCTTAACTTGTGATTTGAGTTTGTCGATTTCTTGCAATCCAGTCACAATTCCTTGTCTGAAAAAAATATTTGATTAATATTAAAGAGTTATTTCAATACGAAATGATGTCAAATTTAAACGAAAAACATTATCCGTCAAACAATGGTCTAGTTTTTTAGGATAATAAAAATAAAAAGTCGTAAATGATAATGTAATGATGTTTAAAAACAATAAATTTGTTTTGAGTTTCTCTTTAAGAGAAGATTTTCTATTAAAATGCAAATTTTGAGTTTGAAGAAACGAAATTTATAGGTTACATTTCATATACGTAATTCAAGGTAATGAAAGACGAAGAATATATGAAAAATTCAGAACTTTATTCAGGAGGATGGAAATTAAGGTTTTAATTGATAATAGAATTTCAGCTAACTCCAGATTGAAGGACAAATCTAATGAAATTGTTATTTATAGTCCGAAAATAGTAACGAACCTAAAACGTAAAAATAACGCTTCTCAATGTGGAAAAAAGATTTAAAAAAGGCTCACATTTTTTGGTTCAATACATTTTGTCCTTGAGGTTGAAAATCACTGACCACTATTCGGGTTAATCTCATATTTTCGATAAAAAGTTCTAACTTCAATTCCAGATCTTCCAAAGGCGACGCCATCTTTTTGTGTTGTGTTTACAGTTTACACTTGCAGTTTTTACAAACAATCCCCTGAACTTAGCTACGAGTCGCGTTCTCAAATGGCTGCGAGCCGGGAAAATTTAAATAACAACAGCACAATTACAGTATTACAAGTAATTAAAAAGAAGATAATTATGCGAATCAAATAGGAAGTAAAATTTTCCATGAGAGGAGCAACGAGTTTCCTGCTCTGAAGTTGGGAATAATCTGAAGTCCCTCCGCCCTCGCCCTCCACGAACTTGACCCTTTTTCCTAATGCACATGTATCATGAAATTCACCTTATTGGTCGTATTTTGCGGGAATTTTTGACATACAAAAATGTTATTTTAATTATTTATAATATGTAATTGTATTTTAATAAATAAAAACATTATTTTGATCATTAATTAAATTTCATTCGTAAATATTTAATTCATTCATAAATGTTTAATTCATCGTAAAATATGACCAATAAGGTGACTTGAGCAACGCATGCGCATTAGAAAAAGGGCACTTTTTGATCAGCTGTTAATCTTTCAAGTTGTCAAATTGATACCTTTAAACTTCATTGTTAAAAGTTGACACGTGTTTATTAGAAGATTTGAGTGAAATACAGATGACTATGCAAGTTAGTTGTAATAAATGAATATCAAAGAAAAAGTGATTGAAAAATTTAATTCGAGACTCGGCTCGGATTTAAAAAATCTTGACAATCTTCCCACTTTTCATGCAGAACTGGAAGCTGAGAAAAATGTTGTTGAAGAATTAGTAAGTTCCAATATTTTATTGAAAATGTATGTATGTATATTTAAAATTAGTCTAAAAAATATTGTATCAAAATCTGCTTCTTTGATTAAAGGATTTTTCTAATATAACTTTTTAATTTCGAAACGTTTTTCATATTTATTTCGATTAAAATTTGTATGCCAATTCTGTCTTTATTCTAAAGTTCTTTTTATAGAAAAAAAAAATTTTTAATGTTAATTAATATCGACTTTTTAAAGTTATCACTGGCCTCGACGAAAATCCCGACGAAAATAAAGAAAGCCATAGAAGAAGTGGAAGAAATTAGTAACAGCATTAACCGAGTGAGAGAGTCTAGTGAATCTTTACAAAAAGAGATTGAGGAATCCTTAAATAAAGATGATAAAATGACAGAGCTGCAAGGAATTGTCAACAAGATTAGTGAACTGCAAAAAGCTTTATTCTTCTTGAATGCGTTGAAAAGCGCTAAAGATATAAGGTAATAAATGGGATTATCATTAAACGATCAGGAAATGAATTCCAGATGGATTCGAAGCTATTAGAAAAAATATATATCTTGTTCAAAACCGAAAGCAAAGTAAAATAAAACCAACTAAAATAGGTACGAAATACAAAAATAATTATTTTAAAAATATCTTATCTTGTCAATTGTAATATTTCAGTACCCAACTAGAAATATCTCTTTCTTCTCTTGATGATTCCACGATTGAAGCATACGTATCTCTCACTCGTATGAGTATCGAATGGGAATCATCTTCATGTCGCCAACTTTCGAATTATATTCGAGAAACCTTACACTATTGGCACAATACTATCAAAGATAAATTATCCAAGTGAGTATCTAAAATATGTCAAAAATAAATAAATAATACAGGAGTTTTTCTTCTCAAGAATAATATTCACAAAATATGTCTCCTATTTTGCAGAGAATATAGTGACGTTTTAAAGGCAATCAAATGGCCATTTTGTGGTTCCAACCTAAGCACATTAAATACTCCATCGTCTGAAGCAATGACGAAATTTAAAATCCTCACCGAGTATTTGTTTCATCTACAATTACCGTATCCTTCTTGAATTTTCTATGATATTTCGTATAAAATATGATATTTTAAACTTGATTTGGTATCCTAAAATTTTAAAAAGGTAACTTCCAATATGATTCTGAATTATCCTTAATGAATATATTCAGAGAAGAGCCTACAAAGCCCTCAGTGACATCATCGCTGCTCACAGATTTTGCACCGGTATCTCTGCCGATTGTATTTTTAGTACGCCCATTGAGACAAAGATTTATATATCATTTCACAGGTGCAAAACAAACTAACCGAAGGGATAAGCCGGAATGGTTTTTTACTCAGGTGCTTACCTGGATTAAAGATCATGCGAATTGGGTTGCTAAAAATATTCAACCGATCGCTCAATCTGCTGGCTTTGATCACGTCAACGTAAAAGTATGTTTTTTAAATCTTAAGTTTAGATTTTAAAAGCCTTTAGGTTTCCAGGCTCTTTATATATTTATATATTGAAAATTAAAGGTCGAATTTATGAGAGCCCTGGTGCAACTTGCGGTTGAGAAATTACATTCTGAACTTCCTGTGATTCAGTATGACGATTCTTTATTCGCTCATACAGTAGATGAAGCTCTTGGATTTGAAAGAGAACTAAGGGAGACTTTAAATTACCCCCAGACAGAACCTGCTACCTTATCTGTTTTAACTCAAGCGCACATTTTTGTAAAATGGATTAACATGGAGAAAAAATGTGAGATATATATACGAAAGTTCTTAAACACTCTTTAAATACTGTAATTTTGGTTTTAACTTGTTTAAAATTCGATAAAATTATTTTGCAGATGCTACTGAAAAAATGGATGCTATACTAAGTTCGAATACAGCGTGGGAAAAATTACCTGGTCCTGACGTAGATAATTTAAAAGTGACTGAATGCGCAGAAGCTTTTCTCAATCTCCTTACAACGATTTCGGATCGGTATAATCATCTTCCACAACCGGGGCACAGGTATTGATCATTTAATTTTAAAATACTATCATTAATTTTTATTTTAAGAAGTTATATCATGGTCCGTTAACTTTCTGATTCTAAATTATTCAGATTGCAGTTCCTTGAGTTACAACTAGAATTAATTGATGATTGGCGAGTGCGCTTATTACAACTATTGCACGAAGATTACGAGGATCCATTAGTTTCTTTGATGCCTCAAATACTAAATACACTTCACTACGTACAAACGGCTCTTTCTGAATGGGGTGTTACTGTCGTAAGTGAAATCTACAATTTACTTTTGATAATCGCTGATAATCTTCATGCAAAAATTTTATTATTTTCTACAGCACTTTCTGAAGCTTCATTTCTACAAGAAACAATCTGATGCTGCAAAAACTGCAGCAGATTTTGAAGAGGATGAGCTAGACGAGATCACTGAAGAACATGGAACTGTTTTTGATGAAGCTATAGCTCTCCTTCAAAGATTGGAAAAGAAACTAGTCACGGAAATTAGTGATTCTGTAGCGTTGGATGTGAAAGCCAAGAGCAGATCCTACAGGACGGATAAGTGAGTTTAATATAAAATGGAGTTTTGAAATTAACTTAAATATTATTGGAATATTTTAAAAGTGTTAAAAAAAAATATTTAAAGGTGGTTTGCAATGCAATCGGAAAAGGAAGTTATCTCTCTTTCTGTGACGCCAAGTGGATGTCCAATGTTCCAAGAATTATCTCTTCGTTTGCATGCTCTGCATGAAGCTTTGGCACTTCCGTTGTTTAATCAAGCCTGGCGAAATCTCGCATCTCAACTTGACTTGGTAAAAAAATACTTTAATCCTTGATAAAAATAAAATTTAAATAATATCACATTTTTTTTAAGTTGAAATTTTTTTTCAGTACTTCTTCGAAGAAGTGGTCCTAGTCAATAAATTCAATTCGGGAGGAGCTTCTCAGTTACAATACGATGTCGTACGAAACTTATTTCCATTATTTGGACTTTACACTTGCAAACCAGAATCTTATTTTCCTCGGTAAGATACTTGAAATTTAAAGTCTAATATTTAAAAATAATATAAAATAAAAAATTTTTTAATTATCTTAAGAATCATTTGCTAAATAATTATTATTCTGATTTTTTTACAGAATGCGAGAGGCTTGTACATTACTGAACATGCTCTTAGGATCAGCGATGCTACTAATGGAAACTTTACAAAATGAGAACGAAGATGACACAAAAGACGTACTAAATGACGTCGGAGTCTTCAAATTAACTCCGAAAACTGTTGTTGCTGTTTTACGAACAAGAATGGATATAAACACGCGATGAGCTTAAAAAAAGGAACTATGAAAAGAATTTTACTGGTAAATTTTGTACTTTTTCTCACGCTTAGCGAATACATTAATTTTATTACAAGATTGTAACTCTATTTCATTTCGTCTTTCTTCCTCGGTTAATAAATAAATTAATTTTATTTAAAAATATTCCCTATTAAATATTAATAATAAACACTTGGTTCTTGCTCTTAAACTGTACATGTCACAAGGTAAAAATGTTGAGGAACGTGGAAATATGCCACGATTACTACCTTGACCAAATACTGTCGGTAATCAAAAATTTTAGCATATTCTCTTTTTATATTGGATTCGACTAGAAAGGCTTCATCCAAACTCTATCGTGGTCTTTTATCTTGACTTAATTATTATATATACACTTATTTCATATAGACCTACTCATTAAATATTATATACATTTCTTATGATAATTTTCCCTATAAGTTGGCGATTTATGTACACTTTATAATTCCTACTTACGTATTTTTCTAATGCTTCATTAACATAGTAAAGTAATAACGCCGTTGTCAGCACCCAAAAGCAATAACCTGTTGAGAGGTAGAACAGTCATGGAAGTTAGAATTCCTTTAAAAGCATCAGATCTTAATTTTGAGGACGAATAAGAGGTTGCTACATCCACATATGCATAAACACCGATACGATTTGCGGTTGTTCCTGTGACGAGTTGTTCTTCATAGACAGCGAGACAATGAACTGGTTCTGTAACACCTCTGAAAAAAAAACAATTTATTCAGCATTTATTTATTTTATTATTATTATTATAATAATTTATTCAAATTATTCAGCAAATCAAAAAAAAAGTTTAAGAAACAGAACGCTTTGTATGAACCTACTTCATGTGGAACTTTAATTTTCCGTCAATCGCACTCCATACGGCAATAGTCTGATCCAGAGAAGAACTGATCAAGGTCGTTTCGTTTAAGACTTGCAATTGCAAAATCTGAAAGATAATTAATTATTTAATTAATTAAATATTCAATTTTACATAAATCAAAAATTAATTCTAACTTAAGAGAGGCATAATAATTGTATATACTTCACAATCATGGCCCTTCCATGAAGCAATAATAAGTCCAGTACGAATGTCTAAGATAGTGAGGAACCCAGAAGCTTGACCTAATGCTACCCAATGTCCACTAGGAGCTACAGCGATGCATCGAATCAAACCTGTAGGATTCATTGACACCTGTAATAAAAAGTAGGAGAATAATTAAATTATTATTGGAAAATTTTTTATTTGAACTTTTTCTAAGTAGGAACACGATCTTACCTTCATTTCATTTACGTACTGGAATGTCCTACAATCAATTACTTTTAATGTGATTTCTGTGGTGGCAGCGAGTATTGTAGTCGAAGGAGCTGGATTTGCAGCGAGAGTATTAACAGGCACTGAACGAGGACTATCTGGAATTCCTAATAACGAACCCATAAAAGGATCCCAGCAATGAATATTGCCATCACATGAGACTGCGTATCTCAATGATTCAAGAAATATTAATCCTAAAATTGACTTTTTATGACCGGTGTATGTATACTGGCAAGAAGAAACGGTACTTCCATCTCCCTGTAAAATGTAAAATACATTTTTAAGTTTTTAATCCAAATTCTAACTTCAAAATGTAATTTCCCATTTGATTCAATAGTTATTAGAATTAAATATCTTTTCTTTCTGTGGATAAAAATAAAAATGCGTCTACAGAGGGAAAAAACATTTAATTGTAATATTGATTCAGTAAAGTGAAGAAGTCGAATTTTGAGATTAGACCTTTGATCCAACACCCTTAAAAACTAGAATTTTAAAACTTATATATCTTCTACCACCTCTGATTCAATTGAATTTGAAACATATTTAGAAATTACCTGACTTCTTAAACTCCAGAGCTTAACAGTTTTATCCCTCGAGCCGCTCATGAAACTGTTTTCATTGTCTAGAGCACAAATACATCTAATACTATTGCCATGACCACTGAAAGTTTGAAGCTTGATTTGTTTGATATTTAAATTCGTATCTTTGTCTGATCTTCCAATTTCGTGTTCCCAGTAGGCTAACCAATTTCCTCGCAGCTGTCGACCCGTTGACGAGTTCGCTTCTCGGATCGCAGCTACTCCTTCCGAAAATGATTGAGACTGAGGTGACAAGTTGTCCTTCTGAAAAAACGAACTATTAATACTCTTTTATATCAAATATTTCAGATTTATATAAATCTTTTTTATTACCTGTACTTCGATTCGATTTCCTATTACTGCAATATTTCCAAAACCAGTATCCTTGTCGAAGGTTTCCTGATTCTCGAAAACTTCACTCTCGACGAGGAAGACATCGTCCTCTTTAAAGAAAATATGTTTAAATTGAAGTTTGATATTTAAATAGCATTAAAGTGTTAATTAGTACATACCAGAAACGGGAGATGTTAATCGCATTGTTTGTTCGTGATCCTGACATAGGATGCGAATTAACTGATTGTTCTTGAGGATTTGTTCCATAAAGCCGTCTCCAAAAAAGCGGTAAAACAGAACGTACGCCCTGTGGGCTAATTCGGCTGTAAAAACTGTCTTTAATTCTTCAAATGCCTGAAAATTAAATGTAAATCAATTACAGAAAAATTCTTCATTCTTTATTTTATTTCTAATTACAGTATTGGGGTCTTACTTTATTTCTCTGAGGATCGAGAGAATCGTCGCTTTCTATAATTGGTGGAGAGTAAGAATCCGTGAATTCGACAACAGGACTTTCTTCTGCATAGCTAGGAGATAAAACACCGTCATCTTTGACAGACGAGTTTTGGCTTACGGGTTTTGCTACATTGTTACTTAAATAAAAAACCTTATCAAAAGCAAGAAAAAATCTTTGGATCGGAACCGCCAAGTGACTTTTAGTCATTATTACTCCCAAACGTGCACTAAGTACATAAAGTGCTTCAAGATATTTTTCAGCCAATATAGCACGAGCGATCGCTCCATTAGGAAAGGTATATCTTGTCGTCGAAAGTATTCTGATAGTGGGATGCAAAATAGCTTTTACAATTGTTTCCTGTAAAAAAATAATCTAATTTAAAAACATTCGAAAAGGATTATTAACGATTTAATGATTTAATTAATATTTAAATACTTCTTACCTGAAGAGTATCCATTAAAGTAGAATCACTAAGGCAAGAACTGATGTTAATTACAAGAGAAAGGCACGCGACTAACCCTCCTTCAAAATTTGGAGTTAGTTTTCGTTTGCAAAGAACCAGAAGTTCAGCAGCGTGAGCGAAATATTGTAATATCACGATTTGTTCTCCATACAGTCCTGAAATAATAGAATACTATACTATTTATAATATACTTTAAAAAATTATTTGAATATTGATAAGTGCTTTTAAATAAAAAATACAAACCAACGATTGCAGCGAGACATTCCAATATTTTGGCAGCGTTTATATCACCAGAGACAATTGTCCAATCACCATCGTCTACAGTTTCACTATCGTCGATTACTGCTGCTGAAAGATTCTCTTTGCCTGAATAACAAAGAGTTAACATTCTCAGAAGATTTCGAGACAAATACCTTGCAGTTAAAACAGGACCAAGACGATGAGATAACCAGATAACAGATTCTGTACTCATTTCTGAGACTTTGCATTCGACAGGAGAAATTTTCCTTTGACTCTGTTCAACTTGTAGGTCATCGTCTTTTTCATTTCTCAATTTTTCAGAGACTTCTTCTTGCATTGTTGAAGGTCGAGATGTTTCAAAGTCTACGGAATGAATGTTACTTGTTGAAGCCTCTTCTTGAATGCTTGTACACGAACTACCGAACGGAGCATCTTCACTGGAAGTTTTACTGCCTACATTACAACCAATACTATTAAAATCTATCACAGATCTGCTTGCACTGCTGTCTAAACGCTTTGGTATTGGAATAGTAGGGGATTGTATGGTACTTGAAGGAGAGCATTTTAGAGTGTCATCACTAAAATCGTCTGTGAGATTCAAACTCAGATCTATGTGGAAATCAGGATTGTAGTTTGACGTATTGCTTCCTGATGGCGATAAAGGATCCTCTGCATCCATTGTGAATACCTCTGGAAATCGAATAAAGAAATTAAGAGAGTTAGTTTGCTAAATTAAAAATATTTTTAAACAATATAAAGAAACATACCTTCTATGCAATTATCGTTAGCAGAACTGCTAATATAATAACTAAGATTTCTGCTTCCACTACCTGTCGAAACATTAGTTTCCGACTCAACAGAGGAATCTTCATCCAGGGGAGACAAAATAGCTTCTCCATCTCCACAACTCCCACTTAAATCACAAGTCCTACACCAATACAAAAACAGCAAAATGAGAAATTACTTCAAACATCTTCCTAAAGTACATTTTTAAATCTATTAAGATCTACTTACTTGAGATTTCCAGTCCTGTGTACATTAGAAATCGAAGATCCCATTAGGTGATCTCGATAGCCACCTACAGCTTCTACTAAAGGCGTGATAAAATTGTCTAAGAATCTACGTACTCCCAGCCTGACCATTAATTTTAAAAGGAAACTTCGGTGGTAGAGTCTCATAGTTTTAAATTTTGCAAGCGATCCCAATGGAAGGATATCAGTCATAGATAAAGCATCCATAACAGATCCATTTTCATACAATCGTACAATTGGAATCAAAAAGAGTTCCGCCGTGCTTTTTGGGCCTAATGCTCTAAACAACAAACAAGAAAAAATAAAGTAAAGACTGTGTGTGTTCCAAATAGGGTTCTACATCGTTGGAAAATAAGCTAAAATATTTACCTTGCAATCGGATCAAAAAGATGCCAAGCAGCAAGTACTGCACTATAAGATTCCTCCATAATCTGTCTCACATGCGGTACAATCATTTGCAAACTCGCTTCCGTAGGAATTCCAGCATTTGACAAAAGTAGCTCCAGTTCCCTGGCAACTGCTTTCACCTTGCACTCGCTAATTTTACACAGATACCTCAGTCTCGTTCTCTTCATAGCCTCACTCTCTTCCCCTCTGTGAGTGATAAAGTTCAATTCTCTTACGAGTAGATTGTATTCTTGAATCATTTCTACGACGTTGAAGAGGTGACGAAAATATTTTGATGATGGAAAAAGACTTCCAGATAGAACAGGCTGAAGGAACTGATGAGCCGAAGGTGGTGGAAGTCCCATGTGGGTTACAGTTGGATATCGAAAAGGAATTTCACTGGAATCTAATCGACTATTATTCTCTGAACAATCAAGGTTGTAACTCTTTGGTAATACATCTACTTGCAGTAATAACGCCACTGCTTTTCTGACGCATCTTGGTAAGGCTTCTGGTGATGATTTTAGAGTATTGAGGCAAACAGCAAGTCGATTTTCAAAAGAGCTTTTCTCCATATTCCAAGTGGCACGAAATTTCCCAGAGAGAAATATTTCTACGATGAGACAACCGAGGATTTGCTGTTCTTTGATTCTTCGACATGCAACGACCTATTTAAAGAATTACAAGGATTAATATACAGAAGTCTTTCAGTGGTACAATATAAATAAATTCAGTAAATAAATTTTGATTAAGATGAACACCTGTTTGTAGTTTGCAGTTCCCTCAGAAGTCGTCATTTTCGGTTTGTATGTTTTTTGACTAACTTTATTGATAAAGGAATGCATAGTCTCCACCTGAACAAGCGCGGAGATAGGATTATAATCTTTGGGCAAAATTATTGTCTGAGAAGGTGTTTTTTCAAGTTTAGAAGAATCCTCCGTTGACTGTAAAGATCCTCTAGATCTACTCAGTAACCGACTCAAAGCTAAAGGTGAAGATCTAGAAGTATTTAAAGCCGCAACTTGGATTTCTTCTTCTTCGATACCAGAGCTGTGGTCTTCATCTTCACTCCCTTTCTCACCAGAACGGTCAGATTCTATAATGTACCAAAAAGTTAATCAGTTTACTAATTTATTTCTATTAGCTTTTAAGTTAGTTTTTAAAAATTGGATATCATACTTGGCCCCGTTTTTCCGTTTAAATTCGTTAATCGGAGCCGCGGAGGAGATTTGCTCCAATAGGGGGAGGGAACGATTTTTTGTGGATGAGGTTGTGTGAATAATTGCACGACTCCGGAATTCGTTAGGCTTGTGTGATTATCTACTAATTGTAGGCATACATTTTTCGACTTTACAGCTGCTGTTCCAGAAAGTCTGTAAACAACAGAAATTAATATTACAATATTTCTAAAATTTAAAATACACCAGTAAAATTGAATTAACACGCTTACTTGTATCCAAAAGTTAAATCTATCCAATGATGCAATCTTTCTGAAACGTATAAACTTTCTAAAGCTTCCCGATGTTTTTCCACAAAGTCTTCTGGCGAAGTTGCCCAAGCAGGGATTCCCAAATCTGGCAAATCTTCGTGAATCGACTGAAAAAGAGCAACCTTTTATAAAAACAATTCTCATTGTTGAGATAGAGATTTTAAAATTTCAAGACTTACTTTAAAGACATTTGGATCTTTGAAAAATTGTGGAATACATTCATCCGGACTCCAGTCGTGCATCCTCTGAATTGAAACTGGATATTCTCCAGGAACCCAAAAAGGACGGACATGTTTACACAAAACAGATCTAGAATATCTTCGAGAAAGGTATACATAGTAAGTAATCTCTGAAAGAACATCCGAAACGTGATGTCCCACCTAAAAGAAATATTTTCAAAATGGAAATAAATTCTTACAATACTCTTATGTTAAATTGCCCTTCATATCTATATTTCTTACTTCTGAAGATTCAGAATCAAATGTAAGATCCAACTGCCGATCTCCTTTATTCAGTCGAAACTTGGATTTCGTCAAATCCCTCCAGTTTCCTCCGCATCTTGACGAAAAATCAGTAACCCAAGGCATTACATGATGACAACTAGGGTCACCGTATCTTCTGCCAGCTAAATTATTTAGAGCAGTAAGATAATCGAAATTACTGATAACGCCGTGGACCCAAAGTTCGCAGAGTCTTTCAATACTTTCATTAGCACCGAATTCTGGAGTTCCTGGCTCTCCAACTTGTAGTTTAGTATCTTTGGATGGATCAAAATATTTCGAAAAGCTTTTGCTCTTCGACGATGAGGCAGTCATGGGACTAGATTCAGGCCACAGGTAGATATTGTCTCTTAACTTAGGTAAAACCTGGCAGAGGAAAAACAGATTGATTCATTGATTGATTGATCAAGCATTAATTTCAGCTCTATGCATAACATTATCGCATTGTTACTTGTCTTAAATGGCTATAATATGAAAAATGAGATACCTGTATAGTAAGATTATCCATAAGCAATATATCGCTAAGCGTAACTTCACCCAGCACAAGACCAAGATCGTGCAGATCTCTAGAAAGGCGAAGCAGCTGATATACAAGAAACAATGGTTTTGCATAGGACGTGGATAATGCCGCAGGACTGTAGGTAACACATCTAAAATGCAGGTTGAAGAAAATTTGAGCACAATTTTGTTTTTGCATAAGCAAAGAAGTAGATATAAAAACATTAAAAGTAAAAATAAGTAAACAATAATGCATAAGAGGCACTCACTCTCGAAGGGAATATTGTGCTGTTTGTTCGTGTAATATTAAGAAGGCGGAAGGCGTTTCGATAGCTAATAGCACAGGTAATAAATTACAGTGCGTTTGAGAATCCAAGCCTGCTTTTACTGACGTTATTTTACCTTTCTCGAGTTGTGCTATTGTACAACCGTAAGTTCGAGTTAATATCTCTTGCATTACTTGTACATCAGTCGTATTTGTGTTTACATTTAATTGGTCTTTTTGCTCAAAGTTAGTCCATGGACCTAAATATTAAAAATACAGATTAAACCTATTTAAGAATGGTTAAAGATTAAGATTAACAACTAAGATTAACGTATAGAAAATTAACGTTTTGCCTTCAGTCTTTTTCTTGGCGTTTAATTGTTGAAAAAGATGTATTTGTTAATTACTTACTATAATACTTTTTGTATGATTCCTTCCATAAATTTCGATAATTTGTATCTGCTACGTAGTGCAGTACTTGAGCAAATGTAAGATCTGTTTGCGCTTTTAAACTTCCAGCTTGTCGCCCTCTTGGTAATGGAATTGCATTTTTATTTTGCTTTTCGTAGACCTGTAATTTTTTTTTAACTCAAAAATATACCAAAATAGGTAATAAAAATATTTATAATATATAGACAAACATTTTTTCTTTAAGAATTTATTGAAATAAAGATAATAGGATAAACGAATAAACTCATTGTTGGTTTTTTTTTTCAATTAAACAACAATTAAATCTAACCTGTCAAAAAGTTTGAATAATTTCATAATACAACTAAAAATAAAAGAATACTAACCGCGATATAAATTTGAAGCCAGTTAGATCCTAATTGTTCAGGAGAAGGTTGTGCTGCTATTTCATCGGAGGAAAGTCGTTCATGTCTAATAAATTGTACAGATCCGACAGACATAAAGCTGGCAAGCCAACTTCTGTGCACAGTGCAACAAATTCTTCCATCTGTGCAGTTTAAATATTCGACTGGCACTTCTAGTTCTTGTATTACTATTTCCATTTCAATTTTTAATTATATTAAGTGATGCATAGAGTTGTGATCAAATGTCAAACATGACTAGAAAGATAAAATTCAGTGTAAATTTGACAGTTCAACTTGATTACATTGCAAGTCGCTGTTAACTGTCAAAAATCAGCTGATTCGCACTTTTGCTTGCTACCAACCTCTAGATACTAAATGTTGCTCGACACCAGGACCAGGGTTGGTAACATAAAAGAGACAAATCTAACAAATGTTAAATTTGGAATTTTTTCCTTCAGTAGAATTAATCAATTTTTAATTATAGAATTATGTGTACAGAGCGAGAAAATATATAATTCAAATATGTTTTAAGTGAAATGAAAATAGTCAATTTTGAAGTCAGATTTTGAGTTCTTCGTTTTATGGAAAAAGTATCGAAATTAAATATTTTTTCGCTCTGTATGCAGTTTTATATTTGAAAAAATATTAGCGCTACAGAGCGAAAAAATATTTATTTATAATTTTTATTGAGTAAGTTGGAGAATGAAATTTTGAGCTTAACACTCGGGTCCAAAGCATTTCAAATATTCCCGCGAAATATGACCAAGATGGCAAATAATGCACTGTCTGACGCATGCGCATTACCAATTGGCAGAGCAGACTATGGTGGATTTTTCACAACACGTGTGGATCTGTTTGTGTGATCATCAAAATATTTTTAAATATTGAAGAAACTGATGTTTTCTTACTTTTTGATTGATTCCAATTTGAAAAAAACAGTATGGGTGAATCTAGATTAAAAGAGGCGTAAGTAATTATTTAATTATTACCTTTTTTTAAGCTATTAACTGATCAAAACAATTTTATTTCATTTTGAGGTTATGATAACAAATAATCTGATCTTTTTCAGTTTTGAAATTGAGTCTCAGTATGGAGCTTTTTATACTGGAGGGAATATTTTGGTAAGTTTTAGGAAAAATTAATAAATCATAATAATAACATATTAATTTTTCATTACATCCGGATAAATAGAAACAACCTCCAAACTCTCTTTTTGGCTTTGTGTTTGTTTTAAAAAGTTCGATTTATCATTATTAATATTATTTAATATTTAATACGAAAATGTATTGTTTAATCTTGTAATTAATTGTAAATAATCTTGTAATAGTTCCGTTCAAATCGTTCAAAAGAAGATAAATTTCATTCGGTTCCTTTCTAAATCTACAAATCATTCCTAAATTATGTTGCTTAAAATTCCTACTAAAAATAATTATTAATTATATTTAATAAATTGAAATATCAAAGTATGAACCTCATTTCTTACCTTGAATTATTGTTTTAGTGGAGTAAAGATGGAGAACATTTATTTTGTCACAATCATGGAGCTGTCTCTGTAGTATCTATAAAAAAAGGTTTAATAAAATGCCTTATCGGAAAATCCGAAAACGAGCAAGAAGAAGATCCTGTAAATAGTTTTGCCCTAAGTTCTGACGAACTTTCAGTCGTAACTCAGCACAAAAGTGGTCTTTTCAAACTATGGGACTGGGAAGGTAGATAGCAGACCTTTTTTGTATCTAAACAGAAATGTTTTCTAAAATAGTTATTTATTAATTGTCTTATTTATGAAAAAATTCCGATTTTTAACAGAGTCAAAACTAAAAAAGATGTGGAAATCTATTCACCAAGGGCCAGTTGCACGAATAGCTTTTTTCAGTGGTGGGTCAGTCATGGCATCTGGAGGAAGCGATAGCAGCGTCAGACTTTGGAATTTGGATCATCATACCTGTACACAAAATTTAAAAGGCATTCAAGGCGTTGTCAGGTAATTAACATATTCAGAATTTGATGATATGCTGTATCCTTTTCAATGCTTAAGGTATATTAATTTTTCTTCCAGTGTCTTGGCATTTCACCCTGATCCCAAAAAACAACTCCTGTTTGCTGCTGGTGACGACACAAAAATTCATGGATGGAATATTCAAAATGGAGAGCAAAAATTATTATTAAATGGTCATTTTAGTAACATTACTTCTCTATCTTTTCATGAAGACGGAGTACACATGCTCAGGTAATCCAGAATGTACAACTGAAATCTAGTTTCTTCAAATCTTAAACAAATTCTGAGTTAATAATCTTTTTCTTTTAATTCTCAGCTCCGGAAGAGACAAGGTTCTGATATTGTGGGATATTTCTGAAGGATCTTCGATAAGAGTTTTGCCAGTTTACGAAGGTATCGAGGGAGCTTTTATAATTCCACCCAAAGCTCCTCTACCAGAATCTGTTAAACGAAAAAAGTCTGAAATATATGCTGCTTGTGCAGGCGAAAAAGGTATTAAATATTTCTAATAATTGATTCAAATAAGTAATTTAAAGTATAATTGATTAATTATTTTTAATGATACAGGTATCATTAAAATATGGAAAATGAAATCTGGTAGCGAAGTCTACGTTCAAGAGAATTCCTTAGTACCACCTGCAAAAGAAGCAGGAGGTCTTTCCATTACGAATTTATTGTATAATGAAGTTACTAATAATGTCGCTGTTGTGTCTGCTGATCAAAATATTATAATTCATTCGATTGAAAGCTTTCAATGCGAAAAACAGGTAATTACTATTGTAAATTTAAGATTTATATAAAATGCTTACTTGGTTTATTTATTTCTGAAGTTTTCAAAACTGTTATTCCTTTTAGTTGGTCGGTTATAGTGCTGAAATTTTGGATCTTGTTTATGTCGGTGAAGGAGACACTCATCTTGCAGTTGCATCCAACAGTTGTGATATAAAATTCTACGAGTTAGAAACAATGAATTGCCAACTGTTAGGTGGTCACACAGATTTTATATTGTCTCTGAGCACCACTCCAGCTAATCGAAATTTGTTCGCCTCTTCTGGAAAAGTAAGCATTATATTTTGTCCTTTTAATTTTAAAACGTTCTGATTAAAATAAAAAATATATTTACGTGTTAATCTATTTCAGGATAACAGTGTCAGGTTGTGGCTTCTGGACAAAGATTCTTTCCAAGTTTCTTGCGTAGGGGTTGGAATTAGACACACAGAATCCGTTGGTTCAGTTGCTCTTGCACAATCATCGGCAAAATTCTTAGTTTCTGCGAGCCAGGACTTTTGCCTTAAATTATGGGACATTCCGGAAACATTTGTGAAAGGCGGTAAGATTACTTATTGAAAATTTTTACATTGGGGGTTAAAAAATTGATATTGAAAAACATTTTTAATATTTTTATATAATTTTACAGATACTCTGAAACTTAATACGATTTGTTCTGTGAGGGCACATGACATGGACATCAATTGTGTAACAGTTTCTCCTAATGATAGATTTATTGCTACTGGTTCTGTGGATAAAACCGCTAAGGTATAGAAAAATAATTCAAATTGCAGAGATTATTCGTCGCAAATGTATTTATTTCCTTTTTTTTTTTTAATTTACAATACCATTTTTAAGCTCTGGGATGCGAGTACTTTACAACAGCTGGGAGTATTTCGTGGACATAGAAGAGGTGTTTGGTGCGTTAGGTTTTCGCCCATTGATCAAGTACTTTTGACCACATCTGCAGATTGCACATTAAAAATTTGGTCGCTAACGGAATTAAATTGCTTGAAGGTAAATTAAAACAAAATTGCTGAAGTTTAAAAACTTCTTTAAAGTATATTATGAGAGTTGTGTATATAATTGGGAAATATAATTGCAGACTTTCGAAGGACATGAAGCTGCTGCAGTCAGAGCAGAATTCTTATCTCGAGGAATGCAAATATTATCATCTTCTAGCGATGGTTTCGTGAAATTATGGAATGTAAAGACTTCTGAGTGCATTACTACACTGGACAAACATGAATCTGCAGTATGGACTGTCAAAGGTATGACATTAAAACATAATTTATGTATAATCAGGCGTAGAGTAAAAAATATTTAAATATCTCTATAATATAAGAACTAAAGCACTTTTTCAGGGTCACAAATTATTATAATATTTTTTGTGCCAGTTGAAAGTATTGCGCATATTAAAGAGATTAGTAATTAGTAATGAATAATAAATAGTTTTTTTTAGATGTTTCTCAAAATTTCTTATTATTTTAATAATAATTTTTGTTCTTTTTGAATGACAGTTAACAGAACGGAAACACATTTCGTCAGTGGAGGAAACGATTCAAGATTGATCGTATGGCGCGATGTCACTCAAGAAAATAAAGCAAAGTTAATCGCTGAACGGGAAAATTTAATCCTCGAAGAACAGAAACTCTCAAATCTGGTCAAAACTCAAAAATTAAAGTCTGCTTTAAAACTATCCTTGAAGCTGGAGAGACCACATCAAACTCTAAAAATTATTGAAGGTATTTTTATAATATAATAACCATTAAAAACTACTTACAAGAAAAGTGTTGAAAGAAATATTTCAAAACAGGCTATGAAAATGAATTTCCAGTTTTTCCAATATATTTTTTTTATCTCTTTTAATAATAAAAAAAACCTACTAGTTTACTAACCCTTGGAAAGCACGTGTCTCGTTATTACTCAAGCTATCTCGACAAATGGATTTGCGTCACGATCAGTGTTGCGCAAGATATTTAAAAATTAGAAAATCATTCTTGGAAACAATATTAGGTATTAATGTTTTTTTTTACTATGGATTGTTCTTTAATACTGATTGTTCTCACAGGAATCATTAAGAAAAACGAGGAGAACTTGGTTGATATTATTCGGGAATTGAAACCAGCTCGTCAGGAGGCTTTGCTCAAATGCGCCGTTGTTTGGAATACAAATAGCCGTAATTCTCAAGCTGCTCAGGTAATTTTTCAATTAATTATATCCAATTTTCAAGTAATAATTCCAGAAATGGGAAAATATAAATTCTTATACAAAACAAAAAATTCTCTGAATCATCAGAAGAAAATTTTATTGACTGTAAATAGACCATTACTAAAGTTCTATTTTCTTTCTTCGTCATTAATAACAATCATCAATACTTTTTTATCTTGTAATTGGATTTTAAGAGTCTTGTTTCGAGTTAATTTATACTTTTACAATCCCCAGAATTACAAATATTGCGACTCTCATTCAACAAACACAAATAAAAATATTGCTCGAAAATTAAAGCTGGTGATATTTAGATTTGATTTAACCAGTGCAATTAAACTCACATGCTTGTAATTTTATTTTTAACTGCATTGTTTGTTAAAAATAAATATTTTTTTACCGTACGTATCAAATCTTTTCTAAATGTTACGTTTTTCAATCTAGTGATAAATTAAAAAATATACAACTATTTTTCTTTACAGATGGTAATAAACGCATTACTGAAGGAAATCAAAAGCGAGCATTTGCAGACGGTGGGGATCACCTCGTCTCTGGAGGCATTGATCCCGTACACGGATCGTCATTTCAAGAGATTGACTACTTTACTTCAAGATCTTCATCTTCTTACTTACACAGTACATCGCATGAAACCTCTCAGTACACCAATGAATATCGACTGATCAAAAGGATCTTGTTAGCCCAGAAAATAAATTATTACTTTTGTAAATTATAAAATTCATCATAATTATCTCCAACCGAGTCTTCTTTGCATCCAAGATCAACATTAAAATGCTGACGTATTCAAGCTTTGTTAATAATTACGTGTACTTAACACACACTCAGCACCAACAATTAGAAGAATCAACAGTAACTCATCCGAGACTGAGTCACGAAATCTTCTTTAATCTCTTGCAAATAATTTGCGTTGCCATTCGGGCTTGAAAGGTCTCGCACCAAAAAAAAGTTACCCTTCTTAATCTTTTAATCAGCGTTAAATTATCGGCACTCCAGCATCCCAACGTCCTTCCTCGAGATCATAGACCAATTAAGAGTCGACTGAGTAAACCACAGAAAGTGTGCTGTGTACAATCTTAATCCTTGAGCACATAGACAGAGTCTGCTGCCTCAACCCAATTCTTTTTAAAAGCGTTATTCATTTAAAGAGCAGAGGAGCGCCAATAGTGGGAACAACGTTCCAAGCCTAACTCTAAACAAATTACCTACACAACAGCTTTCCGGATCAGTTACATTTAGTTGGTAGATCAGTTCACTGCCAAGGAAGCTTAGAATGACTCTAGGAGGAAGAGTTCTTCTTCTGTCGAGCTTCCTCCTACTCTTTCACATTTCAACCTGCACCAATGACTCCAAAGAGTAAGTTTTTATTGACCCCTTTTACACCCTGCAATTTTAATTTGATTTACAAGTCTGAATTTTTTTATCAATTTGTAAAGACGGTTAAAAAAGCTAAACTTGAATCATATTTCAGTATCGATTTATTCTAATACCAATTTTTATTTGAATATTTATTTTTTGCTTCCTCATAGAGGAAGATTTGTTTTATTTATTTTACCATTTTTCCTGTTTGGAGAACCATTTTAATAATGATTCAATTTCATTCTAATTTTTTTACAGTCAGGAGATAATGATTTTTTTCCCTCAGAGTATTAATTTTTATAGCTGCCAAATATGACATCATGCTTTGAAAAATAGTGTAATATATTAAGAGTGACAGTAAGTTGCACGGAGATTTGATAAAAGAGGTGGTCGTAAATGAGGAAAGTGTTGACAGCTTCTAAACGATAAATGTCTGGGAAAAATGAAGTTATTGGCGGAAAGAAGTCGTTTTCGAGCCTGTGTTCTTGATCTTTTCTTTTCGCTCTATCTTTCTAAGATTAGTGGAAACACTTTAGAATTAATAGAGCATAACTAGCAGCCTTCAGACAACCTCGTAAAAACGTTTTGACAGCACAATTAAATTTCATTATTTACTGGTTCCTTCCAACAAAATTATTCTATTTTAGAAACTAGAAATTTCGAATTTCATTCTTTCTTGAATTTCCGGAATTCTTGAATTTCAAATTTAATTTCTCTGTCTCCTAATTATCTTTCAACCTAGGAAAACAAAGATTGATTAAAAATTATTAGAAATCGTTTATTATAGTGAGTACATCACTTTTGATTTTTAGTGAAAAATTAATCTCCTTGGAATTTCACGGTCGTTAGCTTTCTAGAGAAAACGTAATCACTTTTTTACCGGTAGTCGTAATATTCTTTTCATTAAGATTTTATTCAAGCCCTCCGCGCATAAAAATCCTAACAAGATTTTCTGCTACTTAAATAGGGTAAACAGGAAAAGAAGTTGAGAAAGGTATTTATTTATCGCAAACAGTGAACATCAAGATTATAGTATGAGTTTGGGTCTGATAAGTCGTATAAATAGTACAATATTTTATCCTATAAATTCAGGGAGAGATAAGGACTTTGAAATTTATTGAGACACTGTTAGCTTTTCAGGGTCTCGTGGAAACTCTAATTGTAAAAAAACATTACGTCACATCCTTTTGGTGACTTGCTGAAGCCGCACTTCATTAGATAGAAAACTTTCTGCACTTTCAGTGAAAAAAAATTTCATGGTAGATTAAGCACTTCCTTTTTTAATAAAAAAAAAGTGAAGCCAAAGAAAATGAATAGATTATGAATTCTACATCTTTACTAGCAAATTTTCTAATTTGAAAATTATTACAATTTTGAAATTCCAGATTTTAAGACTTTGAGAATGAGTAACAATAAATATTGACAAGTTATTGCCAAACTGAAGAAGTTTATTATGATGTTCGAACAGTTGATTTGACTCGCATAATAAATTTCGACACAATAGTTTCAGTCTTGTGATCTGTTTTATGTGACTAGGTAGCATTCAGGACATCTGCATTTTTTCAACAATAAAGTATTGTTTTATGAAAAGAATAGTCAAGAATACTAATTTAATGTCTTTAAAATGCAGTGACACATTTCTCTGAATTGTTGCAAACGAGTAGCAAACGAAGCGGAAAATGAAGTTGGAAAAAAAAGAATAATTCCTGTACTCATCTTGTGATCCTTCATACAATAAAACTCGTGATTCATTGCCGATAAGCAGTTTTCCGGGAGCATTTAAAATGATCAAATTGTTGCAAAACTCAACATAAAATTATAATTTATTTGAGTTGAAATATTATTTTATTCTTAAGGGCGCTGGAGACAAGTGTTAAGCTTAAAATTCAATTCCCCATTTTAGTCAACGAAAATTATAGATAAATATTTTTTCACTCTATAGCACTAATCTTTTTTCAAATATAAGACTGCATACATAGAGAAAAAACATTTAATTTCGATACTTTTTGCATAAAACGAAGAATTTAAAATCTGACTTAAAAATTTAATATTTTCATTTTACTTAAAAAATATTTGTATTTGATATTTTCTCGCACTGTGTACATAATTCTAATTAAAAATAGAATAATT
Organism: Synergus japonicus; assembly: GCA_900474275.1. Taxonomy (NCBI): domain Eukaryota; kingdom Metazoa; phylum Arthropoda; class Insecta; order Hymenoptera; family Cynipidae; genus Synergus; species Synergus japonicus. The sequence continues at coordinate 48,549 of UCOH01000524.1, forward strand.
CTACACAGGGAAAAAATCCCAAATTTAATATTTATTGAGTAAAATGAAGAAATGGAATTTTTAGATTAGAACTTGGCTTCAACACCCTTAATAATTATGATTATATTAATGAAATATTATATTTTGCAGATCTGGAACTTGTAGTAAAATAAATGCAACTGCAACAACATCTCAGACTGAACTTCTTCAGGAGTTGACGGCTGATTGTCGATATGACAAAATGGCTAGGCCACCTGGTGAAAATATTCCCACTGATCCAGTTAAAGTTATGTGCAGAGCTTATATTTACACGATAAAGTCCAACATGGCCAAGACACTGGTAATTAGAAAATCTTCATTACTAATTCAATAATTGTGAGCTAAAATTAAAGTAGGAACCTAGATCACAAAATAATAATATCAGAATAATTCTTGCAGCAATTTGATGTTCATATGATGCTACAATTTCGATATTTGGATAAGAGATTGAGCTTTGAAAATATTGCACCTCATCAAAATCAGATTTACGGCGGAAAAAGTGCACACGATTTGATATGGACTCCTTCGGTTTACGTTGCAAATGAAAGAAGTTCTGCAATTTTTGGAAGTGGTGTTAAGGATCTGTTAATATCTATTGATCCTTCTGGAATGGTAATTTTAAATACGAGGTAAAACACTTCAGAGAGTTTCTTTATTAAATATTAAATTTATTAAAGGAGGCGGGAAGCATTGTACGGCTAATTAATAATATTAAAGGGTGTTGAAGCCAAGTTCCAATCTAAAAACTCGATTTCTTCATTTTATGCAAAAAGTATCGAAAATAAATATTTTTTCGCTCTGTAGGCAGTCTTATATTTGACAAAAGATTAGTGCTACAGAGCGAAAAAATATTTATCTATAATCTTCGTTTGTAAAATGGAGAATTGAATTTTGAACATAACAAGTGTGAAACTCAAAATTCCATTCTCCATTTTACTCAACGAAAATTATAGATAAATATTTTTTCGCTCTGTAGCACTAATCTTTTTTCAAATATAAGACTGCTTTCAGAGCGAAAAAATATTTAGTTTCGATACTTTTTGCGTAAAATGAAGAATCCAAAATCTGACTTCAAAAATCAATATTTTCATTTTACTTAAAAAAATTTGAATTAGATATTTTTTCGCTCTGTACGCATAATTCTAGTTAAAAATTGATTAATTCTGCGGAAGGAAAAAATTCCAATTTTAATATTTGGTAAGTAAAATGAGGAAATCGAATTTTTAGATTAGATCTTGGCTCCAACACCCTTAAGTATAAGAAAAAAATACATTTTTATATCTTGTTTTAGTATAAAACTTTTGTAATACTTTTGAGTCAGACCAAGTTAATTTACTGTAACAATTAATAATTACTATATTAATTTACATTTGTATGATTATAATTAATCGGTTGTATGAATTTTAAACTATTATTAAAACGTTGTTTTTAATATTTAAATAAACATCTATTGTTGGTCAATATCATTTGACAAACAGTGATGATTCTCGACTGTTGCAGAGACTCAGTAATAATTTCCTAGTTAAATGTGGTTAAATATTGCATAATACTCTTATATTGTTCACACAGTAATGTAAATTTATTTTATATTGGATAACCATGACAAAACCGATTATTTATTGCAATTGAAAACTATTGTTTACTGTCAGAATCCAAATCGTTAACTTTTATGGTTTTAAACAAAATTTAAGATAAAAATATTAAAGGCGTTGGACCCAAATTTTAAGATCAAAATTCCATTCTCCATTTTACTCGAAGAAATATATAAAAATAATATTTTTTCGCTCTGTAGTACTAATATTTTTTCAAATATCAGACTGCGTACAAAGCAAAAAAAATATTTAATTTCGATACTTTTTGCATAAAACGAAGAATTAAAAATCTCACTTCATAATTAATATTCATTAAAAAAAAAATGAAATGAAAATTGATTTTCATTTAAAAAAAAATGAATGGTAAAAAATATTTGAATTAGATATTTTCTTGTTCTGTGCGCATAATTCTACTTAAAAATTGGTTTATTTTACAAAGGGAAAAAATTCCAATTAATATATACTCAAAAAATTAATATTTGTTGAGTAAAATGAAGAGATCGAATTTTTAGTTTGGAACTTGGCTCCAACACCCTTAAACAAGAACTCGAGAGACGATTTAAGGGTGTTGGAGTCAAGTTGTAATCTAAAAATTCGATTTCTTCATTTTACTCAACAAATATTAAATTTGGAATTTTTTCCTGTGTAGAATTAATCAATTTTTAAGTAGAATTATATGCGTACAGAGCGAGAAAATATCTAATTAAAATATTTTTTAAGTAAAATCAAAATATTCAATTTTGAAGTTATATTTTTAATTCTTCGTTTTCTGCAAAAATTATCGAGACTAAATATTTTCTCGCTCTGTATGCAGTCTTATTTTTGAAAAAAGATTAGTGCTACAGAGCGAAAAAAGGTTTATCTACAATTTTCATTGGGTAAAGTGGAGAATTGAATTTTAAGCTTAACATTTGGGTCCAACGCCCTTAAATAAGTTTTCACATTTCTTGTTGACCAAAAATGATTAAAATAATATCATCTTATTATTAATTTTATGAAATTAATCTTCTACTAGTTATTTAATATTAGGTTTTGCTTGTAGATTGGAAGCAATTCTAAACTGTGGTCTGCGTCTGGAGAAATTTCCTTTTGATGTTCAAGAATGTCCACTGGTCTTTGAAAGTTGTAGGTTTAAAAGATTCTTATAGACTTTCCCAATAAACGGTGGATAAATAAATAAATAAATATTTAATACTATTCCTTATAATGTTTAGGGACTCATAACGTTCAAGATATGATACTGGAATGGGATGAAGGTCCTATTGTTCTGGCTGATGAATTACATTTAACAGAATACAAACTAGTGGATAGATGGGTTAATCAGTCAAAAGTTTCTTATACTGCAGCTCAACAACATTATGGTCATTTTGGTGAGTCATTTTTTAAAATTATTCCTAAAACTTCTAAATTATAATTATAATTTGTTCTTTACTCCAGAGAAGTATGATCTTCCAAAAAGAATAATTATTTACTTTTCACCTTGTCACATTTTCATTAACAGTTCGATTTCAGCCGGAAATTTCAGCTCGATTAAAATAACATTCAAATTGGCACGAGAAATGGGATTTTTTATGATGGACTACTACATACCGTCGATCTTGATAGTCGTCATTTCTTGGGTTTCATTTTGGCTACACATGGACGCAAGTCCACCTAGAATTGTTTTAGGTATGATAAATACAAAAAGATCATCTTTTTAAGGGTGTTGGAGCCAAATTCTAATCTAAAAATTCGTTTTCTTCATTTTATTCAACAAATATTAAATTTTGAATTGTTTCCCTCTGTAGCATTAATCAATTTTTAACTATAATTATGCATACAGAGCGATAAAATATCTAATTCAAATATTTTTTAAGTAAAATGAAAGTATTGAATTTTGAAGTAGGATTTTGAATTCCTCATTTTACGCAAGAAGTATCGAATCTAAATATTTTTTCGCTCTGTACGCAGTTTTATATTTGAAGAAAGATTTGCGCTACAGAGCAAAAAAATATTTATCTATAATTTTCATTGAGTAAAATGAAGAATGGAATTTTGAGCTTAACACTTGGGTTCAACGCCCTTAACGAATTTTGCATTTTTATTTTAAAATAATTCTATTTTTAAATTGTAGGTACGAATACCATTCTCGCTTTCATGACTTTGGCGTCTAAAGTTGAGAATTCCTTGCCCAAAGTTTCGTACATAAAAGCAAGTGAAATATGGTTTTTGGGATGTACGATTTTTTTATTCGCAGCTATGGTGGAATTCGCCTTTGTGAATACCATTTATAGGAGAAAGTAAGTAGTTCATTTCATATTTGATAAATATTTCTATACTGAGAATTGTTTTGATGATTCATGAAAATAGATTAACGTTTGTGAAACGCTCTCTCAGGAAAAACGTGCCACTGAAGAAGGTAAATAGTAAGTACATCCTTAAGTCAACATTGACACCTAGATTGGCTCGAAAGCAATTTCAAAAAAATACTACGGGTTTGGAAAGATCCAGATCTTGGTCATCCTTGGATAATGGAACTTTTTGTGAACATGATTATACCAGCACGAATTACCTTACAGTCCATGTAAGTTTGATTCAGACTGAATGAATCCAGAATCCTCTGTAATTTATTATCATGATTTATTCTAATTCATTATTTTTTTTAATTTTAGAGTTTTCCAAGTACTATAAACGTCCCAGCTGTCAAAGTGGATGAAGAAAAAGATCAAAATTGTTCAGTAGGGAGCATAGTAACTATCAACAGTACAGTGACATCTCCACCAACGAAACCTTTAGCCCGAAGGCCAACCTTAGCTCGTCTTAATAATTTTACAACGATGACACCTCAAGAAATCGCACAGTGGATTGATAAACGCAGTAGGATTCTTTTCCCTGTCGCTTTTCTCATTTTCAATATTCTCTACTGGTCCTTTATTTGGATTTAAATATTACCAGTTTAAAAAAAGTAGAAATTCCTCCTTGGCCAGTCAAGGTTCTTTTAGAATCTTTTGAATCATAAATATTTTATTTCGAATTAGATTCTTCATTTTCTGTGATTAAGAAAAGAATACGACGAAAATTTAGCTGGATAATGACTATCATTCAGAAATATTTGACTTTAACATTTTAATTTATAATATAATTTATCACAAACTATACAATTTATTGAAGAGTATAGATCTTTGAATTAATTAGTGAATTAATAAGTTAATATTTTTAATGTTTAAATAATTTTAAGAGCTTTAAAATTTACACTTTATTTAGAATGTAAAGGAAGTTAAAAAATGAGATTCTGAATGAAAAACTAATTTTTTATAAATTGCAGTGCGTATTATTTAATTTTATTAACTCTCACTTTTTTTCAAATTCATACTGAGTAGAAATGACAATCAATCTTAAAATGTTTGTTATGAGGAATATTGAGAATAATTAGGAAAAAATTTTAATTAGTTAAATGGTACTCTCAATGGTTGTTGCCATATCATTAAAAAAACACCTTAACGATATTAAGTGCACGAAAAGAAAGTACACGTTCTTAGTAAAAGTTCTTTTCCTTTGGTATCGATTTTACTTTTTCATTATGGTAAACAAAATATTTTTAACACTTTTAAAATATGAAGAGGAATATATTTCACTACCATGTTCAAATTTCCTTCTGTTAAACCAAAATTAATTAAATTAAGGACTTTGAGCCTGCAATAATAAGAAATTTAATATCTTTTTAAATTTAATTGTAGTTAGACTTAATTTATCTAATAGAAGAAAGTAAACTCAGACAAGTTGAACTTGATTAGAAGTGACTTGCACTGTGTCTGGATCGATAGACTGACCTCGTTCTTTCGTCTTCGATAATTTGAGGACCTGCAAAGTGCTTAGTTTGGCAGTGATTTACCCTTGACTTATTTCTGAAACATATTGATTCATAAGATATTGATACATTGATTTAGAAGAGTAAACTTTATATATTTTATTATTCACTGAAATACTTTTTCAAGTGGTTTGTTAATCCTTATAGTATAATTTGCTAAAAATTAGTATAATTGGACAAAAACAGAATTTTATTTACTCTGCGTTCTTATTTGTAAAATTGCTGGAAAAATGTTTTAGAGTCGAAAAATACGTGAAGAAAATAGGAAACTTTCTTAAGTTAATAGGTACTTAATATTTAGTAAAAAATTTAAGTGATTGAAGTCACTTTTCATCTACTTTTATCAGTCGATACGCAAAAACAATAGGTATACTGAAAACAATCTATCTATTAAAGATAAACAGGAGAATATTTAATATGATTTTATAATCCTTTTATTATTCTTTTATACATATTTAATATGTTGCATATATTTTTTTATCGATTATTTTAGTTTAACACGGTTTCTACATTTCACTGTTGTGCTATTGTCTCTTCTGATTGCACCACTTTTATCTTAAGTTTTTATCTATACGTGTTTATTCAATACACGCTATAGGAAGTCATAGTTTACGTGAATTATATAGTACGAATAAGTGTACATACAACTTTAAATGATAGAAAATTAATCATTGAAATTGTGATAAATTTTTCTAGAACAAATCAATATAAAAAAGTACAAAATGCAAAATTGAAGAAATTAATTAAGGAAAAATGATCCATTTTAATCACCTATTTTCTCTTCAATTAAAAGTAGAAATTAAATTATACTTCTTCTCCTAAAAAAGTCTTAAGGGCAAAAAATTCTTCCTTGCTCTTGAATTATATTTAGAAAAATTTTAAAGATATTTTAAAGTTAATTGATTTTTGGAGAAAATAGATTTAAAGAAATAAAAATCGAATGTAGTTATTTTTACTATGATTAAAAAAGTGTTTGTAAATTTACTGATATCGATTTCATTTCTCAGAATTACGATTCGATTACTCAAGAGCTGACAAGCTGACTAAACCCGTCTGTGTCTACTGCATAATTACTAACTCCAACCCCTCAGGGATTATTTCCTTACTTATTATTTCAAGGCCACAAGTGAATTCTTATCTCATTAGTTATACACCCCTAGAGGTTTAACACCCTCCTAGTCTTGGGTAATTTGTTAGAATGAGAAATCAATAATGTAATAAAATGAAAAGTTATCTAGCATTTTTTTCCTGTTCTCTTCTAATTTGAATAGATAAATTTTTATGACTGTTTTACACGAATAGTTGTGTCAAATAGTTATAAGAAAAAAATTAAAATCATCAAACTTGGCATTTGCATATTTCTTCCTTTTACTTAATAAATATGATATTTAGATATTTTTTCTCTCTTTAGCCCTACTCAATTTTTAAATAGAAGATTGTTTACAGAGCGAAAAGATATTTAATTTTAATATATTTTGCTCAAAACCAGGAATTCGAAATCTAATCTTAAAATTCAATTTCCTAGTATTTAAACTAAGCGTTTTTTTGCTCTATACTCATAATTCTATTTAAAAAATGAGTACAGCTATAGAGTAAAAAATTTCTAATTGTAACGGTTGTTGAGTAAAATGAGGAAATGATTAGAATTTATAATATTGAAAATTTTGTGTACATTTCAGATGAGATAGCATGAGTTTACATAAATCTCTGACAAAAGAAAAATAAAATAAAATAATTCCTTATCACCCTCAAGGGTATACGGAGTCTCCAAATTGTCCTAGTTGACCTCCAACTGAAGTTTATTTCATTTTTTTTCTTAATTACGACGAACACCCTGCGTAGGTACGTGCCTCGTGTATAAAATGATATAAATCTCATTCAGAATGACCTTACAGACAGGAACGTCCATGAGTAGGTCGAAAATTCCAAAGGAACTGTATTGAAGGTCGACCTCGAATATTAGGGTTGAACGTTCACGTGTCTCACGCAACAAACCCTATAAAATTTTCTACTTAAAGGGGCTACTTTTGCAGATTCGTTGAGGAAAATCCTGACGCTATCTCTAATCTTAATTTTAATGAAAAGCGATACATTCAAAGCCTTAAAAATAGACATTAGGGTTAATGGAAAATTTGTAGAATGCTTAAAACATTTTTCAATGCAAAATTAAAGCCTAGTCTTTCCAAATATGAAAAATCGAATCCTAGAACTCTGTCGAAAAATGATTTTTTTAGTTATACTAATTTTACATACATAAAAAAACCTTTTCAATTTGTAATTACAATATTATGTTGTACAAAAGAGGTTTTAATTATATTCATAATAAACTTTAAGTGGAAAATATTCCTAATTGAGGAAATGATTTTATTTATAGTTACTGATGGCGATGTAATCAAGAAAGACCATTATAATTTTCTAAATCTATTATATATATTGATCAGGGGGCACTCCAAGGTCTAATTATTTTGACTAATATTTAGAATATCTAAAAATTATACATATCAAACGAGGAAAAAAAATTATTTAATGCCATTGCGGAAAAATTTGCAATTTGTAAAGCTATAAATCTGATAATCATTTGAAAATCTGAACCTCACGTATAAGCTTTTATTTATGACGATCATATTAGCATATTAAGAACGCAGATGCAAATTACTGCCCTTTATATTTACAAAATCAAAACTTGCACGCAAGTATTTTGTTACTATTAATAACACTCCTTTTTATAATTAGCATATGTGCAAAATATATTTCATTTGCCAAGTCTTTCTTTAAATATGTTCAGTCATTTGTAAAACTTTTTTAAATATATCTATGGTACATAAAAGAATGTGTCGAAATGTCCACTGTAAAAATGTTTCACACTTTAATAACGTGTAATTTATTCCCATTTGAACAATCATTATGCGGAAAATTCTAGTTCATATAAGCTTCCTATTGTAAAATATGAAATCGATTTTTAAGAACCCTAATTAGATTTTAGCGATAAGTTTCGATTGCTGTGTGAAAATTGAGCTATTGAATTCGCAGAAACGAATTGTTCTACATTTTTCTTAAACCAATTATTTTCAATCAAGTTGTTTACAATTTTAATATTAGGGTAGCTTGAAAATAAATAAAACTTATTGAACTGAAGTTTTAGACGTTTATCCTGACCAATTTTGTTTTTCTTCGATTTTTTTGTTTATATTGTCCAAAAGTGGAAATCAAGATACAGATTTTTTTTTTACAGAGAAAGATCAATTTTGGAAAACTTTCAAAAAATAATTTTTGCTAGTGATAAAGAATGTCACACTCTTACTTAAAAATTTAAAGTGCCTTTAATAAATAAAGAAGAAACTGGTTTTGGTTCTATTTTTGCGAAATTATAAATTAAAAATAAAAAAGAATCAGAACAGATTTCTGAAATTTCAGTTCCTATTGAATAAATCAAAGTACTTTTAGAAACTAATGAAATTAAGGGCGTTGGGCCTAAATCTTAAACACAAAATTCAATTCTTCATTTTACTCCACGAAAATTATAGATAAATATTTTTTTGCTCTGTAGCGCAAATCTTTCTTCAAATATAAAACTGCGTACAGAGCGAAAAAATATTTAGATTCGATACTTCTTGCGTAAAATGAGGAATTCAAAATCCTACTTCGAAATTCAATATTTTCATTTTACTTAAAAAATATTTGAATTAGATATTTTATCGCTCTGTATGCATAATTATAGTTAAAAATTGATTAATGCTACAGAGGGAAACAATTCAAAATTTAATATTTGTTGAATAAAATGAAGAAATCGAATTTTTAGTTTGGAACTTGGCTCCAACACCTTTAACAATAAAGTTTTCGTTGGTGAAGGAATTGAAAGATAGCACTCACGCATTTTGTCACCTTAGAATGAAATGTTTTGCGTGTGGAATTGCTATTAGGGAGTTGATAATCTTCAATTGTAGTTACATACGACAATTTTTATAGATACTAAAATTGAGTATAACTTATGCAATGGGTCGTGTAAACAGATGTATTACAAGTTTTAAGTCTGCAACTCTGAGATCGAAAATGAACGGAATTGTTGCGCAGGTGTCAAGAAAGCCAGGAAAACCACGCAGGTATTTCCCATTACACCTGAATAGAAGAGACGCGCTACCTTTAGTTTCGTTTAGTCGCGTTTCTTATTCCGACTAGTCGCGAACCTGCAGTTTCTGCCCTAGAAAATAAAATAAAACAAAATAAGTAACTTGTGAGTCTTCTAATAAACAAACATAATTACATCTTGAAACTCTTATTCAATATAAATAAATATTTAACTTTTTAAAAAATCTTAAAAAGAAACTTTAAATTAAAATTAAAAATCAAAATTAATTAGATTAAAATTCTAAATCAAAATTTAATATTGAATATTCAATAATTGAATTTAAATAAGAAATAATCAGTTTTCGGACACTGGTACTTTTTAGCTAATTATTCTAAAATTATGATCCAGATCTTCTGATGAAGTTTGAAGAGTGCAAGAAAATTGGAGAACAGCAATTTTTAAATATCATCTGATTTGAAAGTATCATAAAAAATGATGCTTAGTGGGACTTTCTTCATGTGGGTAGGAAAATTCCTTACTTCAGAAATCGATTTCCGGTACTGAAGATACAGGATGTGATGTTTGAATAGTCAATAAAAATAAATAAATAAAAAAAAAGTAAATAAAAATTGATTATATAGTAATGTGAAGATTAATATCAATGAGTAACACTGTCACGAGAATTTAAACTATATCTACAAACAAACTGCAGTGTCAAGTGCAATTGTGTGAATCAATAGATCGATGAAAAGATTTCAATGAAACGTTTGAAGTTTAGAGTTGAATAAGTGGTTTTGAAAATTCAATTCAGAAAATTTTTATTACATTTTCAAGAAGATGACGCAGTGCAGCAGTAGTAGTGGTAGCAGTAGTAGTGGTGCAAGTAGTAATGGTCGAGATTTCAAGGAGCCTTCGAGTCGACCTATAGAAGAAAAATTAATTGTATGTTAAAAATATACAGCACTTAATATTAATAAATAATTAATATTAGATAATAATTAATTAATATTAGATAGAAGAAAAAGAAAAATTCTATAACGTTTTACATAAATAATTATTATAATAATACTTTGGATTTTTTTTTGTAAACTTTGATTATTTTGAAAAATATTGAGGGCTATTTGGTCAATATTAAGGGCGTTGGACCCAAGTGTTAAGCTCAAAATTCAATTCTCCATTTTACTCAACGAAAATGGTAGATAAATATTTTTTCGCTCTGTAGCACTAATCTTTCTTCAAATATAAGACTGTGTACAGAGCGAAAAAATGTTTGGTTTCAATACTTTTTGCATAAAACGAAGAATTCGAAATCTAACTTCAAAATTGAATATTTTTATTTTACTTAAAAAATATTTGAATTAGATATTTTCTCGCTCTGTACGCACAATTCTATTTAAAACTTGATTAATGCTACAAAAGGAAAAAATTTCAAATTTAATATTTGTTGAGTAAAATGAAATCGAATTTTTAGATTAGAACTTGGCTCAACACCCTTAAAATAAAAATTTAGAAACAATGATAATTTAATTACAAAACTTTTTTAAAGCTGATACTTTCCATTAGATTTACTCGTTTTATCATTAGTGAAATCCGAGAGAGGCTTAGTTTTCCAATAACGATTGCAGTCCATGCAAACATAATAAAGTTGTACGTGTTCAGAGTCCCTCATAAATATAATGACCCGCATAGTTTAATTTCTCACTGTTAGATTTATACATTTTGCTTACATAGTATGAAAAGATAGTGTTTACCACTATAAAAGATTCCTAACTAAATTGAAAGTAAAAGAGCCATTATTGTAGCAAGAAAGAAATATTAAAAAATTGATTAAAATATCTACTACATTATTAAAAATAATACGAAACGAAATAAAGTCGTAATTCGCAATAATAGTAAATAAGGTAGAAAATTAGAGGCTCATGAATATGGAATTCATTCACAGTGAATATGATATTTTTTGCGAGATGGTTCGAGAGATTTATGGAGATATGATTGATTTTCTGTGTTTAATGAGATAAGTAATAAAAGACAACATTGCGAGTAGGACCAAATCAATATTGGGTCGTTGTTCTGAAGAAGAGTTCACATACTAATGGACGCAACATGTAATATAAATGTGTAAGAGTTCGAGGACAATGGAAAAAATCGATTGATGATACTGATGGGACGTTAAAGCCGATCGAACAAGAATATAAGCATTTTATACACCAGCGATTGCATAATCGCTTTTAATATCGCAAAATGCGTTTTTATTGAAATTAAGTGCAAAAGAGCATATTGAGTTGCTTATTTCCAAGTTTTTCTTCAGATTAAAAGTTTATCGACATTTTATCAATTTTTGATAAAAAAAATAAATTAATACATGTTTATTTTTTGTTCTATATACGGTTTTTGAATTTTAAAATGTTGATAAAAATGGTTCTATTGGGATTTACATTTTTATATTATTGGAAGAAAGAAAATTTGTTGAAAATTTGTTTTCAGGTCGCAGTTCGGATTAGGCCTCTTGGACGCGATGAAAGTGGAAGATCTCTTCATGCCATCAATGAAAAGGCAAGCCTTGAAATTAAATATTAAAACAATTTATTAGTATGATTAATTACAAATATTTATTTTATTATTACGTATTTAATCACATTTAAGGGCCTTGAATCCAAATGTTAAGCTCAATATTCAATTCTCCATTTTACTCAACGAAAATTATAAATAAATATTTTATCGCTCTATAGCAGTCATCTTTGTTCAAATAAAAGACTGCGTACAGAGCGAAAAATATTGTTTATTCTACTGAATGATTAAGTAAATACATTTTGCACAAAAGATATCGATGGGAAAATTTTTTTTTCAATGCTGTCTTCTAAAGTGTTTTTTTATCGATTTATTTACGAGTATTTTCTGTATCGTAATATTAAAATTTATTTAAAATCTGAATTTTTTTCCCATTTTTAAAAATGACCCTAATTTAGAATATTTAAAAATATTTAATGATTTACAAAATTAAAAATCAATAATGATGGAAGTAAATTTTGTGTCTACTTGATTTAAACTCAATTGTAATTTGTTTATAATTAAAAACCTCGTTTTAATTTTCAGATGGTTATGATAGATGATGTGGAGACTGATAAGCAAAAACGAAGTTTTCCTCGGCAGTATTTATACGATGTTGTTTTCGGCGAAGATTCTACTCAGGTCACATATTTTGTAATTTAATAATTCTAGACAATATTTAGAATTCAACTTCAATTTTTAATTAGTAAAACCATAAAATTAAATGATTATTTTTGCAAGAATATTTTTTTTGTTAGTCACACAATTCACATTTAACACCAGAGGCGACACAAGAGAAATGTAATAATCGATCTTTACACGCGAGCACTTCAGCAAATATTTGAACGACACTTTTCATTATCTTTATTAACGATAATTTTCCAAGAATTAATAAGAAATTGTAGTTGCCAATCAGAAGTAGAAAATTTACAAAATACACATATTTCAAAAGTTGGAAGTGGTAACATTAAATTTACTACTTCTGTATTAAAAGTATTAAAATCTTCAGAAGATATGGAGCCTATGAAGAACTTTTAAATTAGAAAATTACCAAATCATAATACAGATTAATAAATTATTAATTTATACATTAATAAAAAAATTTTTTTAATCGAAATAGGGGGCTGTATATGAAGGAACGACAAAGTCTCTAGTTCAGGATGTTTTAAGTGGATACAATGCTACAGTTTTTGCTTATGGAGCAACTGGTGCAGGAAAAACTCATACCATGGTTGGAAGTTCAACTGAACCAGGAATTATGGTTCGCGCCCTGAACGATATTTTCCTAGCTACTCGTCAATTTCCTGATAATGTTGAACATACGGTAATTATTTTCATTTTAATATTAAATAATCCTTTAAATTCTCTATGAAATCCCTCAAAATACTTTTAAAATCCATTGCAATTCTTAGTCACTTGAAATCTTTTAAAATCCTGGGCAAGGCTGATGGGTAAATTTCTGTTAGTATTACATAAATTAAATTTCACAGGTGACGATGTCGTACATGGAAATCTATAACGAAAATATTCGAGACCTGTTGAATCCTTCCTCAGGTTACTTAGAATTGCGTGATGAGTCTCGAGGTCGTAATAGTCAAGTAGCAGGTCTCACAGAAATATCTACAAATTCAACAGACGAGGTAAATACCCATTCAGATCATTTAAATTTATACTGTATCCCATATAAAATATTTAGGAACTAATAAGATTTTAGAAAATAATTCTCAGTCATTTCCAGGCTTATTTAGGGATTATAATATTTTTTGATAATATAGGCAACGAAATTCTTAGCTAATGAACCGAGGGTCTGAAGTTCAATTGATATTTTAGGTAATGCAGCTTTTGCACAGAGGAAATAGAGCAAGGACAGTTGAGCCAACAGCGGCGAACGAAACTTCTTCTAGAAGTCATGCCCTTCTGAGTGTGACTGTGAAACAATCTACGAAACCTGTTGAGAGAGATCAAAGGCAGCGGGTCAGGGTTACCCAAGGAAGACTTTTTATGATCGATTTGGCTGGATCTGAAAGAGCAAAACAAACAAAGGTAAGTGAAATTCAATATCCAACAAATAAAATTTCTATCGTAAAAGATTGAAGAGCAAAGTTGAAATTGCTAGGTATTATTCAATCCTCTTTATAGACCTACGAAATCGTCAAATCATTATCATTAATATAATATTAGTTTCAATATTTTTTAAAGGTGTTGGATCAGAATTCTAAGCTTAAAATTGAATTCCCCATTTTACTCAAAAGAATTAAAATTATAGATTTTTTCGCTCTGTACTCATAATTCTACTTAAAAAATGAGTAGCTATACAGAGCGAAAAAGTATATAATTATAATATTTATTAAGTAAAATGAAGAAATCGAATCTTGAGATTAGAACTTTGATATAAATTAATTTACAATGTTAAAAATTCTAAGGCATCTCAATACAGAATTTTTTTTTTAGAATCAGGGTAAGAGACTTCAGGAAGGAGCTCATATCAACAGATCCTTATTGGCTTTAGGAAATTGCATAAATGCCTTATCCGGTGGAGCAAGATACGTAAATTATAGGGATTCGAAATTAACAAGATTGCTAAAGGATGCTCTGAGCGGAAATTGTCGAACAGTGATGATTGCTCATGTATCTCCAGCAAGCGTTCACAGAGATGAGAGTCGAAATACTCTCGTCTACGCAGATCGAGCAAATCGAATTTCAAATAAAGTTGAGAGAAATGTCCTGGATGTTACCTACCACGTTTCCCAATATCGGGATATTATCAGTGATTTAAAAAACGAAATTTCAAGGCTGAGGAATAAGATGAGCGACGATAGACCTAGATTTGAAGTCCAGGAGACGAATGAAAGGGGATCTGATTTCAAGACTCTGAGAGAGAAGATCGTCTCTGCTTTCAAGGAACAGATGAGGCTAAGGTTTTAATTTTTAAATCAATATTTCATCCCTCACTCAACCGCTCAATTAAGAGTATTTTTAAATTAATAAATTCAGTCCCTGACTAAAAGACTCAAGGTTTATGGATTTAGTAAATAAAGTTCAAGTACAATTTATTTGCTTCTTTAATGAAGTAATTTCATGGTAGGGGAGACGATGTGGCTCTAGCAGATGTCTATTTTTGCACTAGTTGTACATTTAGTGAACTATTTTGCTAAAGGCCAGAGACTATAAGAGAGCTTATAAGAGCAAGGAATTTATTTATACTTTCGATGCTATAGGATTTTAATAGAGTGTCTATATATTAAAATCCACAAGTGTCACCAGGGAATTTCAAAAGAGCTATTCCTATTTTTCTTATCACGAGATTTTCAAGTTGTTTCAAAATAGTAAGTATTTCAAGGGATTTTGAAATATCTTAAACGATTTTAAGACATATTAGAATCCATTCCTCTATACTTCTTAAAATCACTTAAAATATCTTTAAATCTCTTGAAAATCCTTCAAATCCCTTAAGGGCGTTGGACCCAAGTGTTACGTATCAAAACTCCATTCTCCATTTTACTCAACGAAAATTACAAATAAATATTTTTTCGCTCTGTAGCGCTAATCGTTTTTCAAATATAAGACTGCGTACAGAGCAAAAAAGTATTTAATTTCGATCTTTTTTGCATAAAATGAAGAATTAAAAATCTATCTTCAAAATTGAATATTTTCATTTCACTTCTAAAATACTTGAATTAGATATTTTCTCGCTCTGTACGCATAATTCTAATTATAAATTGATTAATTCTACACAGGGAAAAAATTCAATACTCAATATTTGTTGAGTGAAATGAAGAAATCGAATTTAGAGATGAGAACTTGGTTTCAACACCCTTAAAATTCCTTAAAGTATCTTAAAACCTGACAAATTTTAATTTTAATTTTTTGGAACAGACGGAAGTTGATGGAAATGGATAGCCACTTGCTAAGTTTGAATATTGCTGCTGAACAACAGCATCAGGTCATTTCTCATTGGGAATCGAGGAACAATAAACTATACAAAGCTAATCGAGAATCAACATCCTCTCGTCCTGGAACTGTCTCGCAAATAGAAGAGGTCGACGACGCAGGCAAGTAGATACTTAACTGACTGTGTAGGAGCGTGACAACAATCGCGTGTCTTAAGGTCTTTAGACTGCATTTACATAGAAACAACCAATATCGCTGCCATTCAAATTCTCCCAACGAGTTAAATTTAACCCAGTTCCATTGTGAAAATCTCATTCATTGTTAGCTTCTCTTTTCAAACGGCATTTTTCCTCTGTAATTTAAACTTTACCCACTTTTAAGTAATAAGGGTCGAAATTTTCTGCAATTATGGAAATTTGGTGTATGCTTGAAAGTCATTAACCCACATTGGAAGCTCGTGTTTTGTTCTCGGGTTGATTAATCGAGCTTTGATCCAGGAAGTGTTTTGTACTGCCAATGAGGTTGAGCTCGCAAATATTGTTCGTATTGTAGTACTTTTGGAATCTGAAAAAGAGATAATCCTTAAATTAATCGCAAAGTTTTATCAAATTTCTTGAAATTAATTTTCTTGCCCTATTTATTCCTCGATTAGATTTTATGGATGATGGAAAAGAAGACGATATGGCTGTAGAGCAAGCATGGGCAGAATTGGCAGAAATTGGTAGAGAACAAGAAAGATATTCAGATATGCGTTCAGCTACTGAAAGAGAACTTGAAGCTTGCAGAAAGCGTGGAGCAGCTTTGGAAGATGTGAGTAAACGACACAAACTGTATTTAATAGACCAAATTTGGAATTAGTTAACTGAAGTATGTAACATTTTTTTCGGTACCAATAATTTTAGTTTTTCTTTACCGTTAAGAATGAGGCAAACTTCAGGTTTATGAAGACATTTTTAACTCTTAACACAACATGTAGTCTCTATCAATGTTAATTTTCTTCAAGGAGCTACCATCCCGAATAAATTCAGATGAAGAGAGAGAGTTATTAGCTCTAATGTTGAGGGTCCATGAACTCGAGGCTGACAAAATGATGCTTCAAAGTGAGAGACTCGTTAAACAGCATGAGCTCAGAAGACGAGAACTCATGTTACTAAGATACGATAGGCAGCGTCAAATTTCAGATGAAATTATCACTCGACAGAGAAGAATGATGGAGGGTATGTTTAAAAATAGTCAAAAGAATATTGTTGCAAACAATCAGAAAAACAGCAATAAAAAAATTTAATTTGTCTTCTAGATGGTCGAATGACTTTACCTCCTGATTTACAAGATTTATATACAATGTATCAACAAGAAATACATGCGGCTACTTATACAGATAACAGTATGGCAGATTTAACAGCTGCTATGGAATATGTTGGAAGATTACCACCAATTTCTAGTAGATTCACGTTCGATAATCTTAATAACGACGTCGGGACACCCAGCAGGTATAAGCCTACTTTTATAATAAACAATTTAAAAAGACTCTATAAATCAAAAATAGATTCGAAATTTACTTTTTTCTATTCCTTTAAGGATGTTGGATACAAGATCTGATCTCAAGAATCGAATTCTTCATTTTACTCAACAAATATTATAATTACATATTTTTTCTCTCTGTAATGATATTCACTCATTAAATAAAAAAATGTATACAGAGCGAAAAATTAAAAGACTTAATTCTTAAGTTAGATTTTAAATTTTTTGTTTTAAGCGAAAAGTATTAAAGCTAAAAAATGTTTCGCTCTATAGACAAGCTTCTATTTCGAGAAAGAAATTACCTACAGAGCGAAAAAATTGATAATTCTAATATTTTTTGAGCAAAATGAGGAAATCGAGTTTTGACGTTAGAATTTCGATCCAGCGCCCTTAATACAATGAAACTGA